>JAGKTI010011431.1:10055-26417 GCA_018397915.1 Birgus latro | reverse complement strand
CTCTCTCTCTCTCTCTCTCTCTCTCTCTCTCTCTCTCTCTCTCTTGTCCTTTGCCACACCACCACTGTCTTTTGCTTCGTTTCTTCCATCTCGTCCCTTATTCTTCAATGCCTCTATTACTTGTTCCCACCCCATCATTTCTTATATTCAATAAACTTTCTTTCACTCTGTATTTCTTTACCACCCTCCTTCACTACTCCATATTGGCAGAGATAGAGACCCACAAAGCGATACTTGTGCTAGAGTTGCAAGACATGAGGAGATGATATTTCAGATGACAAAAGAAAACATTACTGAAGCTGTTAGTGCTGCCACATCAACTGTCTCATGAACGAGATTAGTATTTCATTGCACCTAACGCCACACGATTTTATGCACCTAAGAGTGAATAGTTGCCGCCTGAGTGTTAATACTGCCACCATTAACCCTCTCACGTTCGGGGCAGCTCTAGTATTCTATTCTCCCTAACGTCAGACGATTTTATTCAGGTAAGAGTCGGCATGGGAGCCTCAGTGATCAAAGTCAATATTTATTTTACCCTCTCATGGTCGGGTGAGATATGCTTTTTTCACTTTAACTTGGGCCAAAAATTTGTTTCGTTTTACAGCATGTTTCACGTTGCTCAGTCTCAGAGTAAGGTTATATAAACTGTGGCTCTACACTGCTTCCGCAGCACATCTTCGTGACTAGCATCAGTATCTAGTGTCAGCTTATTGCTACAACTCAGCATTCAAGGTGGAGAGATGGCAGTTTTAGGTCAAGCTGGAGTAAGAGGATTATAGTACGGTGTTCTGTTGCAGCCTACGCCAGAAGCTTTACTCAGGTGGGAATGAATCAAGGGAGTGAGAGAGGATTAACTTCTTGCATACTCTTCACTTTATCAAATCATAAAATTGCCATCTTTTCATCTTGAGTACTACGGTTTAGCAAGAGATTAACAGTAGAGTATGATGCCAGTCACGAAGAAGTGCAATGGAAGGCATGTAGAACCGAAGTATTCTTATATTCCGACATTCGGCTGCGGTAATAAGCGCAGAAAAACGAAACTTTTCTTTCATTTAATATAAATGAAACATGCATTATCACTTCACTGTAATAAATATACCGGTAATTTACCCAGCATTCCTCGAAGATAATTATATATATTTTCCCCTATAATAATAACTCACAGATATTTACTTCTTTATTATTAACCTCTGCCAATAATTTACTCCTTTATTTATTTACTCCATTTGTTTTTTGTATAAAAATAACTGACAGATAGTTATTGCATTATTGGAACCTCAGTAATAATAATTCAGATAATTGCTCCACTATATTAACCTCTATATTAATAACTCAGGTAACTGCTCCTTTATATTAGCCTCTACAGTAAAAGTTCAGGTCATTGCTCCTTGATATTTACGTTTACAGTAATACCTCATAGATAACACCCTTTTTATTCACCATTTCTTCGCCTTGAATACTGAGCTTGATATCAACGAAGGATATGATGCTACTCACGAGGAAGTACTAAGGAGTGGACGTAGAATTTAGCTGGAGGGCAAAAATCTCGGCCAGGTGAAGGCGAAAGCACCACAGACCTTTATAATATCGCGTACAGTCAGCATCAAAAGTTCTGTCGTCATATCCAGCTTTTCCCTGTAAGAATTTCGTAAATTAAAACAGTCGACACTGATATCTTTTTTGGTCACAGTTTCATCCGCGTCGTTTACTGTGGCTTCGCAAGACTAAAATAAGTTTATAGGAAGAAAGCAAGAGAGGCGACAAGACTTTTGATGCCGTCTGGCCAATACAGTGAGGTATTTTTGCTTCCTTTTTGCCATCTCGAGGGGACTTTATTCAGCTGAGGAGGCAACTGTAGAACTGGAGTAGTCTGATTTAGCCTGCATTATCCTCATGTGTCGTCAGTTTTTGGTTTATCCTCTTTGCTACCAGACGATTTTATTAGACTTTGGGAAGGTTTACTGTTCTGGAGGGGGTTCGGAAAGTCTCTCTCATGTTTACCAACCCAAGGTCTAGTGAGATACCCCATTAGCTCCCATGGTTCCTGTGTGAGGGGTTGTGCTGGATGGGTACTAATTGTAGCCTACTGCGCCCCTCCTATCGGCTCGAAGTCGCAAAGCTCATAGGTCCCTACCCCGGGGGCTCCTTTCTTTATTAATGTTTGAAAATGCCCAGTTGCCTCCTACACTGAGGACACTGGGGGCAAATGGGTTAAAATCGTCCAGGGAAGACAAGAACGAAATGGAAAGGATGTCTCCAAGCATGATAGGTAAACACTTTCACTACAGATTTCCCTTCCCACCCAGCATTGAAAAAATCGTTGCAGGTAACATCATTCTTCTTCTTTTTCTTCTTCTTTCACACTCACCATCCTGATATATTTCCTCGTTACAACTTCGTAAATTTCCTGTATCATCTCCACTGTCCATTGATAAATACTGTTGCACACTTGCTCCTCATCTATTTGATCCATAATTTTTCCCGTAAGTTCTGCGTAATAACTAATACATACACCTGGTTTAACTAACCTGTTTTGGTAGTTGTTGTAGATGATAAGGGTCGTGGCTGTGGCTGACGAAAAACAAAGCTAACACCACCGCCATAACCACAACCATAGCATCAACCACTAGCATACAGTAATTCATACCCAAATAATTTTTTATCACCATCATCGTCGTCACGGGTATAACCACCAGTCGACTGTAATTCACACCCAAATATTTCTTCAACATCATCATCATGACCGTCATCATCATCACAGGTGCAACCACCAGTCTAGAGTAATTCATACCCCCCTCCCCCCCCTCCGTTTTTTAACAGAAGATGAACGAAGGAAGGAAATATCTTTAATGTCAGGACCAACTTGCCTAGCCCCGGGCTCCTACGCTCCTCTGTGGGGCGACATAGGATTGGATAATGAATGAATTAAAAAAAAAGTAATCCATACACCAGATTACAACCGAGCTCCATTCAAATAAAATCTGCAACCGCTGGACTTGAATTGCTGCTGGCTGAAGTTTGAGGAAAAACTATTCTAGGGATGAGAGTTCAAAAGAGAAGCAGTTTGGGGAATAAAAGAATTCTGATAGGCAGAAGTTCTGCAATATGGCAGTGTGACAGTACAGTCAAGAGCGCCACCATATGCCTTTTAATACGGGGGATGGTGGAGAGAGGTGCCACAATGGATGCAACTTGGTCTTTGCATTTGCCATAAAAGTATCTGTAAAATAATGCAAGAGAGGTGAGGTAGTTCGTTTCCATACAGCTCTGTTTTGAATTTTCTCCTCTTGTTTCAATGCAACCTCTCCACATCTACTTCACTAGAGTGAGCAATATTCGAGTTGAGAGTGCACATGACTCTTGTAAATTATAGTTAACTGCTCATCAGTGAAGTTATGGAGAATTTCAATACTTTTAAAGATAGGAATACTGACTGCATTGAAGGTAATACAGGAATCAGGAAAAATTTGTCTATTAGAATGTTGTATACTGTATATCCGGTTTTCATAGGATTAATTGAGACAATGTTATTTTGTCCCCATTCAGTGTCCTTAGATAAGTCTTGATTTACGGAAACTGCTGTACTAAGTTGGGAATTAGAGATATCAGACTTGGTGAATGGGTGTTTAAGAGTGAAAAAAAACTGTGAAGCGTTGAAACACCTGCATATGAGTGAATGGGAATATGGATGACGGACAGGAGATCCTTGATATGAATGAGTAACAGGGTTGAAGCCAGAGCTAACTGTTGTTGCAATTCGGCTTTAATTGAGTGGATACTTTGATAACCATCATATACCTTTATCTTTTTGTTGCTGAGATATTAAAGAAATCAGTCGAACAAAAGGTGACAGACCGCCCCAGGGGAGTTTGAATAGCAAGGAACTGTGCCACATCCTGTCAAAAGCTTTAGAAATATCAAGGACTACTGCTTGGGTTTCTCCATGTTTGTCAACTGAGTGATCGAGTCATGAGACTGAGTTTATCAGCAGTGGATCTTTCGGGACAAAAACCATACTGTTTATCACTAATAGATGTTGGATTCAAGATGTATAACAATGTGCTTATTAATAACAGTTTCAAATACTTTACAAGAGACAATGTGAGAGCAATTGGCCTTCAGTCAGAGGGATCAGACGAACTTTCCTTCAACGGAGTTGCATGGATATTAGCTTCCTTCCAAGAATCAGGGAATGAAAAATGTATGTATGCATAGTCTGAATAATTAGAACAGCAGCAAGTTCAGGGGAAGTCTTTTTCAAAACCATTGGAGGACTTCCATCTGGACCTGGATCAGTAAAGTTTCTCTTGATCAGTAAAGTTTCTGGGAGAGATTTTATATATTTATCTAGTTTTATCGTTAGCAGAACAGATTCTAGAGAGTGTAGTTGTAGTACAGGAGTATTTTGACAGGCTTCTTCTAAGGAAGAATTTCTGGCAAACGTACTTGCAAGGATGTTACCTTCTCCACGAGGGTCATCAATAGTGTCTCCTGTGAAGACTTTAGTGGTGCAATGGGTGATGACATGTTTAACACATCGTGTCCGGGTGTCATCTATACATGTCAACTGGGTAACATGTTTACATGATCTAGTAATTCATGCCATTGTTTGAATATTCAGCTGGATAATTCCACCACATGCAGTCAATGGCAACCCTCTGTCATGCATCCCAGTGATGCTCCAGTTGCCTGCATACCTCCATCATGGATTAACCTACACAAAAAATTTTCCCTGTGCCCGGACCCTCGGCTGAACTTCCGCAGTCGCCAACTTCAACACCAGTGAAGTCCAAAGGCCTGAATAGGAAAGGCCTTAGTGACAGTTCGATAGGGGGACAACTGGACTTGTCATTATCACCAAGTGTGAGTGAAGAAAGTGACTCTTCCTCTGGGGAAAGCGACCTAGCCATGATGAGTGTCGAAATGTACACATCAGATGAGGAGGGTGACACTGAGTTTTTCACTGAGTGACGATCTTTTCCCTCTGTATCTTCATCTGCCATTTCTGATGATGGAAATGGTTCAGGTGATATTTATGATCCTGGAGAAGGAGATGTTGGCACAGTGGAGAAGACTGAAGAGAAGGTAGGGAGTGGAGAAAGAGAGGTGGAGGAGGGAGGGAGGAGGAAACTCCACAGGCCAAGCCTCACACCAACGCCTGACTCCAGTCGTACTGTGGAATTTTCCACTCAACCTGCCACTACACTAACCTCTCCCACTCGACCTGTTACTCGTCCTGCTTCTCAGCCTGCCTCACCACGTGACTCACCACACCGGCATACCTCACTACCTGCCTCGCACACCGGCCTGCCTTATCACGTGCCTCGCCATGTCAGCCTGCCTCGCCACATGCCTCATCATGCCAGAGGTAGGTGTGTTCAAAACAATTACCTGGGAGGAAAGGATGGTGTTCAGCCCCATCTGGCTGTGTTTGATGAAGACAAATGCAGGTGTGCTGTCAGAATTCCCTTGCAATGCAACATCCACTCCTGTTGATTTTTTCATATATATTTTTTTTTACCATGACAGTGATGGATTTAACTGTAAAGGAAATCAATGTATTCAGAGATTTTTTTTTCATGCGGGGAAGAAGGAACCAAAGGCTGAGCCTGCAAACAGTTCCTTGCAAAAAAAAAAAAAAAAGCAATATAAAAGAGAGCCATATTCATGATCCATTCATTCCGAAAGGTCTGAACACACTGCGATTGAAAGACTGGAGATCATATGAAGTATAACACACAGACAGAGGGAGACAGATCCAGAGTTGACCTGTTGCATAAACGAAGGACTGTGAGTAACGGTTAACTCTTGCATTAGAGAGTTAGACAGAAAAGGGACGAGAGGTTGTTGCCTGACAGGTGCTACGCACTCGTCATGGAGGTGGAGGCAGTTCAGAGGAGCAGTCACCATTGAAGTAATGATAGAAAAGAGATAAAGAAGCAACAGTGCGGCGAAGACAGAGGCTGACAGGAGCCAGTAAGAGGAGGAGGAGAGCTGATGAGACGAAAAGCCTTTGACTCCACCCTATTGAGAAGAGCTGTATGTGGGGAGCCTCCCCTCACATGAGAGTTGTTCTCCACACAGGGGCGAATAAAACCCGAGTATAAACTGTGCAGGGGTAAAGAAGGCACAGAGATGGCTTAGCACACCTAATCTCTTGGTAGCAGATTTTACAAGAGATGTAATATGATCTTTCCAAGACAAGACCTGAGTTATTGAAACCCAAAGCATGTTCAATGATGATGCAGGATTGAGCTGGATAATACTAAACATTAGTGGGTACTCCTGTGGAAGATTTTGACGTGTTGATAGGTGTAAAAACTGAGTCTTTAATCCATTAAAAACAAAAAGATTATTTTTACCCCTATCAGAGATACAAGCCAAGTCAGACATTAGGTGTGCCATAGCCTCATCCCTTTTTGGTGAAGTAACTACTAAGATGGACGTTGCGGAAACCGAATGGAAGGGTGAAGGGTGGAATCATCAGCGTACGAGTGGATAGCGTTAGATGTACAGCTTAGATAATTGATGAATAAAAGAGAGTTGGTGAGCGGAAAGAAACCTCAGGAACACCACTGTTGATAGATCTAGAAGAACAATGTCCGTCTACAACAGCAGCTAAAGAACGACCAGAAAGGAAGCCATAGATGAAGGCACAGATAGAAGGATAGAAACCGTAAGAGGGCAGTTTGGAAATTAAAGATTGATACGAGACTTGATCAAAAGCCTTTGACATCTCAAATGCAATGGCAAAACTTTCGCCAAAGTCCCGAAAGGAGGTTGACCTGGAGTCTGAAAGGTAGTTGAGAAATCGCCAGTGGAGCGTCCCTGACGGAACCCATACTGACGATGAGAAAAAAGGTTGTGGTAGGAAAGAGGTTTAAAAATTTTTCTGTTAAGAATAGACTCGAAAACTTTTGAGACACAGGATGTTAAAGCAATTGGACGATAGTTAGAGGGTTGGGAATGGTCACCCTTCTTTGGGACTGGCTGAATGAGAGCAAACTTCCAGCAAGAAGGAAAGGTACAAGTTGATAGACAAAGGCGAAAGAGTTTACCTAGGCAGGGTGTAAGCACAGAAACACAGTTTTTGAGGAGAACAGGAGGGACCCCATCAGGCCCATATGCCTTGTTTGTATTGAGGCCAGTGATGGCAGAAAATATATCCGCTGAAGAAATTATAAAGTCAGCCATGAGGAAGTCAGAGGAAGGAAGCGATGGAGGAACAGTACCAGAATCGTCTAAGGTGGAATTAGAGGAGAAAGTCTGAGCAAAGAGATCTGCTTTATCAGTAGAAGAAATAGCTACAGAGCCATCAGGGTAGAAAAGAAAAGAGGAGGGAAGGATGATGAGGTAAAGTTATTAAAATGGTTTTTGGCAAGATGCGAGAAGGAGCGTGAAGAATTCGAGTTTGACAGTTGAGAGCATTTAGTACGGATGAAATTATTTTTAGTAGAGCAAAGAACAGACTTAGCACGATTCCGGGCAGTAACATAAAAAAGATGTGATTCAGGGGTGGGTTGACTCCGATACCTATTGTAGGCCCTCTCCTTGTTGCGAACAGCATTAGAACAAGTGTGAGAAAACCAAGGCTTTCTTGCATCAGTCAAAGGATATGAGAAAGGAATGTATGCTTCCATGCCTGAGAGAATATCCTCCGTAATGCGCAGGGCACACTCAGATGGCTCAAGGCCATGGAGGCAATAATCATTCCATGAAACATCAAAGAAGTACTGCCTGAAGGCCTCACAATCTGCAGCTCCAAAGTTCCACAGACAACGTTTCTTTGGAGGATCCACAGGCCGTACCAGGGCAATAGGACAGGTTAAGGTAATAAGGGTATGATCGGAAGAGCCCAACAGAGAGAAAAGATTAACAGTGTAAGCAGAAAGATTAGTTGTAAGGAATAAGTCAAGTATGTCGGTGCTCCATCCAAGGCGGTCAGGAATATGGGTAGGGTGTTGTACAAGTTGCTCTAGGTCATTAAGAATAGAAAAGAAGAGGGCTTGTTCACCAGATGGATTCGTGAAAGGAGAGGAGAGCCAGAGTTGGTGGTGAACACTGAAATCTCCCAGAATGGAGATTTCTTAGAAAGAAGAAATGGACAGAATGTGTTCCATCATGGAAGTAAGATAGTCAATGAATTTTTGATAGTAAGTAGAATTAGGCGATAAGTAAGCAGTGTAAATATATTTAGTCAGAGAATGTAAGGAGAGCCGAAGCCAGAGGGAAGGGAATTCAGGAGAATCATGTTCAGGATCACGAAAACAAGGCAGGTCGTTGTGTACATATACACAACAGCCACCTTTGGCTTTGAAGCAAGTATAGAGAAAGTAGGAGGTTACAGAAAAGGGTTTGCTGTCAGTTGCCTCAGACAGCTGAGTCTCTGTTAAGAAGAGAAGGTGAAGTTTAGAGGAGTAGATGTGGTGTTCAATAGAGAGAAAGTTAGAGGAAAGGCCGCGAAAGTTGCAGAAAGGAAGAAGTGAGTCAGACAGTGGTTCCAGGCATGTTTAGTCATCACCAGGAGAGTGATGGATTGTGGGGGCATTTATGGTCCCTCCCCGGAGACTTCGAAACATGGTTGTAGTACACCATTTTTCTTTAATTTTGAAAAGGTAGTGCAGTGTGTACTGTGCATGTAGAATGATGTTGATAGTTAAAGAAACTTGTATTGCAAAGCATGCAGGCCTACTCTCTGTGTAACTGAAACACTGAAAAAGTTCAGCAAAGTCCCGAGGGCTGATGAAACGGGAGCTCCAGCTCTCCTTGCCATCAGCTTTCCATCCACATTGGGAGTACTGCCCTGCTGGACTGGTGCTTCAGTCTACTCCTCAAACTGTTGTAACTGGGATGAAACCTCGTACATTCATGAAAGCGCAAAATGAGGGAGTCGACATTGACGAATGTAAGTGAGATGTAAGGTTGGCTTGCACTGAGTATGTTGATGCCTCACATAAAAAATATATAGTATATATATTCATGACTACTTGTAAGTGGACGATATTGCTTCAACACCTCTATCCGGTACGTATATGCTGCAAGACAAGTACCTTGACATCCTCAGGTACCTGCATTTCTCTTTCGAGATGGGCCCACATCCGAATGATAGATTATGAAAAATTTTCTCGATTTTGGAAATGATGAAAGAAGAATTTAGATCACATTTTAAAATCATTCCAGAAAGTTGTTATCAACGAGTCACATGTTCTATTCAGGGGACGTCTTGCCTTCATACAGCACATAGCTGTGACATAAGTTTGGAATAAAGTTTTATGTTTTGTGTGACTGCAAGACTGGCATCGTGATAGATTTTATTGTGTATATAGCAAGTGGTGCAGAGTTATTGAAAGACTACCCCCATGGCTTCTCTGGCTCGTGAAGCTCATGGACAGGTATTTCAGTGGCAACCATATCCCGTTTACTGATAATTACTACACGGTGCCAAGTCTTGCAAAGTACCTGCAAGAACACGAAATTGTATCATGTGGCACTGGCCGTGCAAAGAGGAAGCACTGGCCATCCTTTCCCAAGGGTACCGTGAAGGGAGAGTGAAGGTCTTTGAAAGCAGGTAAATTCCTTGCTATTCACTGGCACTATAAGTGAAAGGTAAATGTCCCCTCCACGTTCCATGAAGGTAAGATGGTAAACACAGGCAAGGTTGACAAAACAATGAGGCAGCCAATCATCAAACGTGATGCAGTTATCGACTATAGCGTCAACATGCGACTCGTCGATAAATTCGATATGCAGATTGAGACCATCGACTGTCTGAGGCAGTGCTGTAAGTGGTACAAGAGGGCATTCTTACATGTACTTGACATCTGTATACTAATTGCCTTTATTCTTTACCATGACGAAACACAGACAAACACATTCATCAGATAGTTTGAGAAGGATGTAATTCACGACCTCCTGGAGAGATATGGCCAAGTAGTCCCTGCTGGAAACGGAGGCACAGTGTACGGCAACTGCCTGACAGGCCGCAGTGCAGGGACTACATCAGCAGGCGTCACATGGAAGCGCTGCCTCCAACTCCTGCAGGCAGAGAAGCCTTCTGGCGTTGTTATGTTTGCGCAAATTCATCGCGCTGACCACAGCAACGCCATATGACGAGGTGCTGGTGTGCTGAATGTCAGGTGGCACTGTGAACCACCTGTTTCTTTGAGTTTCACTCAAAGAACGAGTTGTAGAAGTCTGGGTCATATTCATAAGTTAGTGTTAGTTTGGAACATATGTGGGTTTTTGTGTAATTAGAAGAAAATGGTTATACTGCTCTGTGTACATTTATGTGAATAATGGAAGAAGAATATTTGTTTCATGATGAAGTCAGTGCCTTAATTTTCATTGAGAGTTTTGCTGTGAGTACATATTTGTTATGATGAAAAAGTACAAATCACAAAGAAGAAAATGGTATAGTGGTAAATATTCTCGATTATGGACAGTATGTGAAGAACTGTTTTGTTCACAATTTTCTTTTAGGTTTTATGTAGTAGTAGTAGTTGTAGTAGATGTGTTAGTAGTTGTAGTAGCAGTGGTAGTAGTTGTCGTAGTAGTGGTAGTAGTAGTAATAGTTGTAGCTGAGGTAGTTGAAGTAGTAGTAGTTGAAGTAGTGGTAGTTGTAGTAGTAGTAGTAGTAGTAGTTGAAGTAATGGTAGAAGTAATAGCAGTTGTAGTATTTGTAGTAGTCGTTGTAATACCCAGAGTTCTAGCGGCAAAGCAGTGCTAGAATCGAGCAACAATGCAACCCAAACATCCATCTCCGTGTGTGTGTGTGTGTGTGTGTGTGTGAGTCGGTGGTGGAGGAACGGTGGTGAGGGCAGCAGGCGCATGTACTGTCTACCTCAGACAGCCTGCCTCAAGGCTGTTGCTATGGTTACCAGACTCACAGCAGCAAGCACGTCACACTTGGAAAACACACACGGAAATGATGTTTGTGACGGACTGTGGGCTTCTGGAGGTGTTGTGGCGGGCTAGTGTAAGCCTTAGTTGTGTCACTGCACCGCTGCCACGCATATGGACACGCACAATAAAACACTCTCTGACTACACACACTTCACAGACCATCTGAGGCAGTCAGCATATTATGACACTTATTTTTTTAAAAGTATTAGCTGCGATATCAAGGTGTAAAAATAGACGATCTTCTCAGAAATGCCTGGCTGGGGGAAGGGTTGGCGGGAATATACTGCATGCCGGAAGCAATGGGTTAATTTATTATTGAAAGAACTGAGATTTGACTGGAAAATTTTATTGTCATCAGGTTTAATGAATAGTTTTGATATTTTGTTGTGATGAAAGTTTGATTTGCGATAATTATAACCGACTTTGGGAGGTTTCTAGCAATTGTAACCTGTCTGAGGGATTCGGTTGTTTCTTCGTCGTTCCTCTAGCACAATCGTTGTCAAACCGTTTTGAGGAGTCGGATCTTTTAGTAAACTGTTGACTGCATATGAACAACTCCATACCAGCTTTTGTTGAGTCAGCCCTTTGAGATTGTGTCTGTGCAAGATTCAGCTGGGCGCACATAGAGCATGCCATCGCGCAGCGATATTTGTACTTAATTGGTCACTGTACAATTACTACCTAAGGTAGGCTAATGAATTTGGTACCATTTTAAAGCTGAATAGTTGCTCTTTACCGTAATATGGCTGAAACAGTTAAATACGATAGTTAAAAGGACGAGCTGAATTTAATTGAAAAGGAAAAATTGCACACTCTTCCGTAGAAAAATATTTGTAAAAAAAAAAAGTATCAGAGTTACGTAAAAATTTTTAGTACCGTATCACTCGACAGTAAATTCCCTTTCTATCGATACATAGTTTATAGCAATTTACATTAGTTTTCACAGAGAAAAGCGAAAGTAAAGTGATAAGAAAATTTTTGAGCTTTCAAGCAGTGGCCCACTGCGTGCTCACTGTGAAGTAACTATTTACTCTTCATGGTAAAGTAAGACGTTGGGTGTAATTGTGAAGATGAATAAATGCTCTTTATGCTAGTATCATTGAAATAGATAAAAACAATATATAAAAGGCCAATGGGTCGAGCTGAAGTTAGCCGATTAGGAATAATCGCATACCTTTCCATAGAAAAATATTTGTAATAAAAACAGGTTATAGATTCACATGAATTCTGATTGCACCATGTCAGTCTACACTAAATTTCCTTTACATTGCTATATAGGTTACAGCATTTCATGCTATTGATCCCTGAGGTATGCTGACAGAAAGTTATACTTCTGGTTGGCGCATCAACATCGTGCTCTCGCTGTCACACAGGCAAATATCCATGCTGGTAATATCGATATTATTCATGGTAAAAACCTATTTATTATGCATCTCTATCTGATGTACTCATCAGTGTAAAAACAAATAGTTGGAAAAGGATAAACAGGATAGGGTATGTGGAACAAGGCCATATAGGAGATGGAAAACATGCAAAAATTCTCATGACTCTAATATGAGTCATCAGAATCTTAACAGTTGGATTAATGATGATTCGAAATCGCGTCGTTGGAATATCGAAGGGTTAATGTGGGACTGGGTGGAACTGATATCAGTGGAGAAGAAAGACTGCAATGGAATATAAGACAGATATTTTTTTTAATTCATCCCAGTTTGCCTATCAAAGTGCCATCTGGCCACCGTTACTGGTTCGGAACGGGTAGCTTTGGGACAACTGACTAATGAGGCTTTGATGAGACTGAGGTCATGGATCCAGGTGGTGACAGTACTTCTGTCTGTATTGATCTGCATTATATTTCAGGAATAGGTCCAAGAGATAGGCGCTAAGATCAGGATTATTTGGTATTCTGGTTGGTTGTTTTACCACTTGAGTGAGATTAACCTGCCACCTCCTGGCAGATTTTTCACCAATATTCCCCCCCCCCTTAATCCTGGAAGATTTTGTATTGTTTTTTTTTTTTTTTGCTAAAACCTCCACTTTTTATGAGAAACATAAATAATTAACTGTCTTGTGCACGGAACCGCGCTTTGTGTTCCATGTGATGTGGTGTGTAGAACCAAACGGGCCACAAATCGCGTGAAAAAGCGAAAAAAAAAAAATAATCAAAAATTTTGGTGCGTTCTAGCAGCCGTGTGTTTCTCCCGAGGTAAGACCTTGGCAACACTGCAATGGCTCATATGGACCTGTACGTAGTGATAAAATCTCAGCGCTCTACAAGCAGCCAGACAGCGGGGTCGTACCGCATTGCATTGACCCTCTAAATCCGCCATTTTCCTCCTCCTACCTGAGGCTGAAGCCATTATTGAAACATTGTGATTGTAAAGTATTTTTTACTACACTGTGAAGTGATTGTGTCTATTGAACATAGATATATTGTTTGTAAAGCATTGGGGCCTGTTATCAGCTGTTAGGCCTAGAGGCAGGAGTCTGGTTTGTTATAGCAGGGTTTCCACTCACCCTGCCAAGAAATGATGTATTTTACCCTTATAGTGAAGCCATTACTTATATCTGTGAAACATATAGTGCCTGGATTAGTGAAATAACTGACCTACCATAGCAGGCATTGTGTTATGCCATACAGATACACAGACATGCATTAGTTGCTAAGGGAACAGGCCCTCTCGTATGCCTTATAGTACGGAAGGCAATAGCAGAGGAGGCTGGGATGGGATCATGTGATAGTGTTTTATATTAAAATATATGTATAAAATAGTGCAGCGAGTGTTCACCGAGAAATATTGCGTGCATTGACTGACAGCGGAAAGTTACAAAGTTACGTAAAGATCAGAGACAAGAAAATACACCACACAGTGACACATATGTGACATTATATACGTACGTCGTGCAGCGAATGTTCGTGGAGAAATCTAATGTGTGCATCGCGTGTATTAGGCAAACATAGTGCAAGGAAGAGAGAATACACACACACACACACACACACACACACACACACACACACACACACACTACCTAACTCATCTTCAGTGCCTTCAAGTTCCTGCCAGCACCTCAACACCTCTGGAACAAGTGAGTTATCCATATTTTGTTGATTTGTGTATTGACCTATTTCTACATTTCTATATTTTTTACACAAATAAGTATTGTTTTTTACATATACACATGTGAGATGGAAAAAAGTTCAGCTTCAGTATCAATACCTAGCAAAAAGACTAGTGGTCATGTCGAATTTCTGAGAGCACTGTCAAAAAGCTTATGTTATTTCACGTGAACAATTTGAATAAAATAATAATAATAATAAAACCTAACGCTTGCAGGCGAGGAAGAGTATTCTATCTTTGTTGTCCATTTACTCGAAAACTATTGAACGTATCGATTTCCTGTAAGAACCATGATAAAGATCATTGAATTCTACATATGTACAGGGCATAACTATGTAATTTCTCTAATGAAAAGTAGTTGTTACGTCGGCGGTTATTGTGCGTGCATGACGAAAGAGCATCACGACCGTGAGTACCCTGTAGTTTTTTGTGATTTACTCGGAAACTATGAGGCATATCAAAAATCGAAGGAGCCCATGAGAAAGCTCATAAAATTCTACATAAGATTATTTAATAAAAACATAAGGTGTGTGAGAAAACTTTTGCAGTAGAGCTCACTGAACTAAAATCATTTTTTTTTAAATGGCTTTTAGTTTTTGGCTATTTTCTCCAAAACTACAAAACGCATCACAATCGGACACACCTCATTAGAAAGCCATTGAAACACTCTATCAAAACTTCTAATAACATTTTTCTGTATGATGGAAAACTTTGGAACGACGATGTTGGGAATTGAGATCAATGCTCCAAAATGTTTATTCACGGCGGCCTAATGTACTTAAACCCTTAGCTGATGGTGGAACTATACTGTATATAGACTGTATACAATTGACTGAAAAATTGTGGGGAGACTATATATAGACGCTACCCCAGAAATTGTCCCCTATAAATCTTAGCAGAGACTATATATAGACGGTAATGTGTAAGTGCCCTAGAGCCTCAAATATCCCTATCTGGCAACCTATGGGTAGCGGGAGGCCTATATGAGGGTGCGCACCTGGTGACTCAATCAGTCTGTTCCCACCTCTTAGAGTGGGTACAGCACTCTTTTGTTTCTCCTGTAGAACTCAATTTATGCTTTTCTTTTGATATTAGAATGAATCAGAATCATATACCACAGTAACAGACGAAAAGAAAAATGCCACAATATGCAACAATTAAAGGTTAGGTTAGGTTAGCAGCAATTTAGTGAGGTACGGTGGAAAGTACGTCCAGGTCACAAGTCCTGGACACAGCTTTGCCTGCGAGTGACTCCATTTACCTTACTTTTACAAATATGAACAATAGCTGCTAACAAAATTAAGGTTTTAGTATTGTAAGCATCTTTGCTATGCTAATGAAATGTAATAACTGTTCCACATTGTGGTAGAATCTATATATAGATTATGTTAAAGCCTTACATTGTGGCAGAGTTTATATATAGCTTATGTTAAAGCCTTACATGCAGTAGATTCTTTATATAGAGTATGTTAAAACCTTACATAAAGCGGTGTAACCATATTTGTGTTCCAGTCTTGTGGTTGGGGGCATCTATATAAAGATGGTTTTTATTTTTAGGTGCTTCTCACCAACTGCTGCCGCCGGCTAAGGGTTAATTCGTATTTTTCTGATTTTTTTTTTCCTTATCAGCTAGAACAAACATCGCCGAATATGATGATGTGGGTTTCATGGAAATATTTAGAGGTTTGGGTGGCGAAAATAAGGCGAAAATATGTTATTTGCGTCACGCGAAAGGGTTAATTAACCCGCCGAGTCCCGACCGGATTTTTACCCAGCCTACCCCCAGATCCCAACCGATTTTCGACTTTTTTGGGGGGGCTGAAACCTCCGCTTTTGGTGAGAAACATCTAAAATTCAGAGAGAAATCACTGTCCTGAGGCTAAAAAATGTTGATACAGGTGTCATTCAGCCTAACGTTTTCCTTCTTTTTCAGGGTACCTGGCTAAAGAAAATGAACTATGGAAGGGTTAACGAATTCAAGCCACTTTAAATTACGTATTTATTTATTTATTTGGTACGAATTTATGTGTAGTACAAGTCTATATTGGTTTTCACACAATAATATAGGCGATAAAAGCATTGTTCACTCACTCAAAACCCCAGTATATGGCACCTTCCTTTACGACATTACCACCTCATCACTTCTGTTTATTTCTACTTCTGTCTTCTTTGTTTCTTTGTCCTCCACCTCAGGAATCACTTTCACCATGAATTTCGTCATTGGAGAGACTGTGGGGCAACATACCTTTACTGGCCAGGTTACTGCTAACATGTGAATTGCCCAGTTTGGGGGGAAGAGGGGGAGGGGGGTTAGGTGGGGCCAGGCAGTATCCCC
>JAGKTI010011430.1:0-26418 GCA_018397915.1 Birgus latro | reverse complement strand
AAAATCTGTTAAACTTTGTTCAAGGATTAAGGCTCAGCCAAGGACGAAGAGTTTGAGAACAATAGCTCAAAGGTCAAGGTCACAGGTCAAAGCCAATACAAATAGTGTAATCAGATTTGAACGAAACTTGGCGGAACTGCTGTGGGTCAGTCAAGGATGAAGTGAGTCGAATTTGATAACAATCGATGAAAAGTCAAGGTCAGAGGGCAAAAACAAACGTTCGGCCCTCAAACCACTTGAAGGGCTTAGAACCTTGGGTGTTGCACTCTGAGTGTTCCCTATTTACGTGTATTCCAAGTCAGTGTTTTAGCAGAATTTTGGTTATGTAGGCCTGTATTTTTAGTGTATTCACAATACTGTTTAGCCTTATTATGTCTAGCTATTTATTCTCGGCATAATCACAATCATCCGAACAAATTTTCTCACCCCTGACAACAGAAATCGCGTGTTCCGGCTCAGCCTGAAGGGCCTACAGCTGCTGGAGGCGTCAGACTGGGCGTCCAACAAGAGCACGGTGGAAATGTGCACGCTGAAGGGCCAGTCTCAGGACGCGTGCCATAACTTCGTGAGGGTACTGCACGTCCACCACGGGAAGGTCCTTGTATGCGGAACTAATGCCTTCAGTCCACTCTGTACTTGGCGAAGGTGAGTGAGATCTGAGAGGAATGTGACTTGTAATGTGAAATCTTTACAGCAACTCGGAGGCCTTGTTGGTAAATCACCCCCTCTAATCACGAAGTCCGTGTTTGGAGTCACGGGTGGGGTCACTTAGCCCTGCCAGCAAGAGGACGTAGTTTTCATGTTATTGTTGCAAACCCTCTCATATAGTTAATTAAGAAGCAACGTGTGGAATTTGAACCAGGATATTCCGGGGACTTGAATGGTGAATGAAAGGGTGTGAGGCCCATTTTTTAAGGGGAGCTGTTGGTTAGGTCTCCCACTGTCATATTTCCTTTTCCTTCCTTTCACGACCTTACCTCATCCCACTTGCATGCGATTAAAAAAAAAAAAAAAGTGGGATGATGATGATGATGATGATGATGATGATGATGATGATGATGATGATGATGATGATGATGATGATGAAAATCCCTAGACTTTTCTCTATTTAGCTTTGGATATAATTTTGGAAAGGGAGGGGGGAGTTCGTATACCTTTCATCAACTCTTTACCACCAATGGCTTTCCTGAGATGAATGAAATCGCCTGTTAGTAGTACGAATACCCTCAGCAAACTACAAAAGTACGTCATCGTGTTGAAGTGGCTGAGTTGAAGACCTTTAATATAGTTTGTAATGGCAGCAACTTTGCCAACCTGACTATTTCGTAAACCCTTGTGAAGAAATGCGGTGGTGCGGCTCCTCACGAACTCTGACGGCATGTACCGTATATAACGTTTAGGCTCCTATAAATATTAGCCCAAAGGGAAAAATTGGAGTAGCAGATGAAGGAAAAGGAGTGTATGAGAATGGGATGCCTGTTAATCCCTTCAGCAAGAAGACATACACTTCATTAGATGTGGGAGCATCTCTAGGGACGAGGGTGTCCGTCATGCACTCACCAAGTTTTGTTGTAAACAATTTTCTCAGCTCCTGAAGAGTTTGGTAAAGCTTCATATTAGGTCCTTTATGTTTCCGCATCTCGTAGGCTACTTTTCCACTTGTTTTATTCCTGCTGTCTCGTAAGGTTTACTTTTTACTGGGAGGGAGGGGGAGGATAAAGATTTCATGAACACCTTCACTGCTAGAGTCTTCCCCTGTGCTTAATAAAATCATGTTGTTGTAGCAAGAATAAACCGAGTCAGACGTCAGGGTTTTTGAGGGGTTAACTGTAAGAAGGTAGAGACAGCAATAAGGAAAGAGGCAAGGTTGGGGGGGTGTAATAATGACGTCACAAAGTAGCCTGTTTCCTGTAGTGCTTTTCCTTTTTCTTGGATTACCCGGTATTCATTAGATAGTATGTGTATTCTTTTAGACATAGCGGAAATTATTAGGAATTGTTAGAATAGGTGCGGTAAATGAAGAGTACCTGTGCAGATAATTATATACCTTCTTTATTTTCATCTTATCACATCTCTCCATCACTCTGCTAATCCCTCATTGTTGCAGCTCTCATTTTACCTCACTTCGTAATCCTGACCTCATTTTTCATCATTTTCTCACACTTCGTCACCATTTTTCTCGCCTAACCACCACCACCATCTTCCATTCCTCGTCACACCGTGTCTAATCTTCCTTAATTCCGCTACTAATCCTGCTTTACCTCACTACTAATCTCTTTACCTTTGCCGTGTCAAACTTACACCCATATTTCCGGTCTCTCTCTCTCTCTCTCTCTCTCTCTCTCTCTCTCTCTCTCTCTCTCTCTCTTTCTCTCTCTCTCTCTCTCTCTCTCCACGCATTTTTACCGTTTATCCGTCATTTCTTTATATTCCTTTTGTCTTGCATACGTCAGATTCTTTATTTTTTTCTTTTTGCATACGTAAAATTCTTTATATTCCTCAATCCTTGCATACATAAAATTCTTTATATTCCTCGTTTCTTTCATACGTAAAATTCTTCATACTCTTCTTTCCCTGCATGCGTAAAATTCTTTATATTCCCCTATCCTTGCATGCGTAAAATTCTTTATATTCCTCTTTTCTTGCATACGTAATTCTTTATATTCCTCTATCCCTGCATGCGTAAAATTCTTTATATTCCTTTTTTCTTGCATACGTAATTCTTTATATTCTTTTCTTGCATACATCCAATTCTTTATATCTTTTCTTGCATACATCCAATTCTTTATATTCCTCTTTTCTTGCATACGTAATTCTTATATTCTTTTCTTGCATACATCTAATTCTCTATATTCCTCTTTTCTTGCATACATCCAATTCTTTATATTCCTCTTTTCTTGCATACAACCACTCTGTCTCATCTGGCGTCCCTCTCACTTCCAGCCTGTCCAACATCAACCACATTGAGAGCTGGAAGAAGGGGGTGACGCGCTGCCCCTTTGACCCCACCCAGCCAGCCACCTCCCTGCTGACCTCAGAAGGAGCGTTGTATGTCGGCACCCCAGCGGATTTCTCAGGTGGGTTGGGTCGTACCACACTTGTTATGACTGACCAATATATACAGTATTGTGGGGATACGAGTTCACATACTCTGATCAGCTCACAGGTACAGTAGTTACAAATTTAATACTGATTTTTTTTTTTTTTTACATTAGACAGCACTGTTACAGGTAGTTTTTTTTTTTTTATGTGTCCGACTCTGGGCATAGGCTTCACAGCCTGCTATCAAGGCCCAGTCGTCCTCCTACAATCTACATGTCACCACTTCGGCGCTTAACACCCACCGTCCATATTGAATACATGCTAGGGCTGTCTCATACAGGACTGGTGTATTGGTATTAGCGGGGTCATTTTTACGACATGTCGGCGGGTCTCCTGGTAGATCAGTAAAGCCTGATTTAGTGAAATTCAAATTCTTAAACTGTTCCCTGGACCAGCGAGGATTCGAACCTGGGTCCCTCGGGACTGCAAGCCAACTCTCTACCGATCGAGCTACCGTAGTATACGGTAATTTGTAAGATGCAATGACTGGCAGTAAGGAAAAAAACTGCAATGTGCATTACTAGCTTTACTCATCTCTGCATTGTGTACAGCTTATCAGTATTGTATCAGTATCTGTGGTTAGCCTATTGTATTACGCTGTTTGAGGTCCACTGTGTACAGACTTCTTTGGAGGGAGTGATAACCAGAATTAACTTGCTCATGCTGTCCATGCATGAATTAGGAAAGAATGTTTCTAGTGAGAACACTGCATGTGAATCAAGGTGTTGTATAGGCCACATTTTTGTGTCATAGTTTGCGTATGTCATCAGTATGATCCAGCAGTGAATGAACAGTTGCTAGAATATGGAAAGACATAGTACCAGCAACCACTACACTGTCTACCATATGGCAGTGATTTAAACCCCTGATTCAGGACACACAGATTGAGAGATGTGCAGTAACCACTGAGCCATTCTGGTTCACATTACTGGGAAAAGGTTCAGTATTTTGTAATACCGCACAGCCCAGAATGATGCATGTTTTATTTTTCATACAACAGAATACTCATTCTGACTTTTTTCCATAGGCCAGGACTCAGCGTTCATGCGATCATTAGGCCCAGGAGTCACTCTTCGGACTCACAAGTACGACCTCAAGTGGCTTTCCTCTCCAAAATTCATCACGTCCTTTGAAGCATCGGGCTTCGTTTACTTTGTCTTCAGGGAGATTGCAGTAGAGAACCTTAACTGTGGCAAGGTAAGTTGCTTTACAGCATAGATACAGTACTTTTTTTTTTATGGGAAGTCTTGTAAAGGAGCTATTGCAGTGCCATGGTTAATGTTGCTGTAACTCTATTGGGATTTCAGCAGTGTTTGTGCATCATTTCAGTTTCTTGAAGATTCTCTCTTGCACCCATCTCTTTGAACTTCCACAACCCTCAGTACTCTTTCGGTAATCTTCAAGATGATTATAGGACCTCCTTATTTTGCAGTTTTCATTTTTTCCCCAAAGCCCTTCATTGTTTATCATGAGTATTTTCTGCGTTTTTTTTTTTTTTTTTTTTTTTTAATACTGGTGAACGGCGGTCTTTGTTTACAATCCCCAACGGCGCGCGGCGCCGAAGACAGATGGACGTCATCTTGCGCGCCGAAGACAGACGAACGCCATTTGTGACATGCAGTTGCCCTAACCGGTGCAGATTCATCCAAACCTAACCTAAACTTTCGTAACTTAACCTTAGGAATTCTAAAGGAGACATAGGACCACCTCTCAAAAAAAAAATAATAATAAAAAATAAATCAGACTTCATAAAGGCGTACAGATGGGCGTTTTCGAGTATGAAGAGGATCTGTCGATAAACAAGGAATACACGGTTACATACAGTAGGTGTGATAGGTTTTGGTTAGGTTGGGGTGTTTGGTTACGCTAGCATAAATAGGTTGTTAGGTTAGGTAAGGATAAACATGGCTGGGCCAAAACACGAAAATTTAGGCTAGGTTTTGATAAATGGCACTGATGAGTAATTTCGTTCAAAAATAGCGTATTAAGATGGCGTCCGTCGGTTTGCGTGTACTACTGGATCAGACCGTATAATATCTATCGCAGTTGATTACAAGTGCTGTATTTGGTGTTCTACATATTCCAATCACTGTTGAGCATGCGCTACTCTTAATTTGGGGGTCTTTTCTTGGATATTGTTTTTGCATGACAGTGACATCTTTTATTTAAGAATTTATTATAGGTCGGCAACATTGTAACTTCACAAAGTTTTTCCCATACTGAGGAGCTCTTCAAAATTACATCAACAAAGGTCTTGACGACTGCTTCTGCTTCTGAGCGCAGATCTGATACATAAACTAGAATTCCTTTTTTACGACTAATGTAGTTAAAAAGGCATTATCAGATAGATAATTTTTTTTTTTTGGTAAATCTGCATTTTGGGGGTCGGTTATTCTGATTTTGTTTCTAATCTAACCTTACCCAACTAAGTTAATTTAAACTAACCTAACCGATCAATCCTAACTACCCTAACAGATAACCTAATCTAACTAACCTAAGTAAGGGGTGTGACCGTCAGAAACTGCAATAACGCCCATTTTTTCTTTGTTGCAGGTAAGGGCCTAAAATCAATCATTACGGTACCCCTATAAAGAATTATTTTTTCTCACAAGGAAGCCTTAGCCGTATATACACCCAACATTAGTATGCTTGATATACAGTATATAGTATACAGTATCTCAGACTACCGTAAATGCACACAAAGGTCTATCGCCAACCAAACTCTTCATTTTATTGCACATAAAGAGGAAAATGTGAAAGTTAAACACAGGGTCCAGCATATAACCTACCTTTTATCCATTCCATTTATGAAAATATCCTGTATCCTCACACTGCCTCTTTCAGTGTATATTATGGTATAATAGCTCTTTCCGTAAAATAAATAAAAACTTACCTAGCAAAGCCGATGACGCTCACTTGCAGACACGTTTGCTCTCCTCACTTTAATTTCCTTCTTGCTGGATCGCAAGTACTCGAACAAGACGCACAGATGGTCCACGTGTGTTACTGCATCCAAATGCAGCATAAACAATCATTAATAAGGGCAAAAAAAAAAAAAGCACCAGTAAAAGAAACGCGTCACCTCTTTAACGGCTACCAACAGTCTGGTTTGTCAACATTAGAATTCGGTTATTATTTTGGTATTTGCGTGCAGTTTCAAGTAAAATCCATATTTAGAGATGAATACTGAAGCAAAAAAATCTTCAGTAACTCAAATTAACAAACTATACTACAATTAAAGCGCCATTTTATTAATCAGCCAATTGTGTTCTGCAGTAGGTGATGAGATAAATTTTAGACGAAGATGCAGTCAGCCAGAACCCGGGCTGTGAGGCGTTTTCATAAAATTGGCGCCATGTCGGCCGACCAATCAGCGAGCAGCTGAAAATATTGTCAGTGGACATCAAAAAGGCCTTTGACTCTGTGGACAGAGCAAAATTCATCACATCTCTGATGGGACACAGCATACACCCAAATATAGTTAGTGCCATAGCAAATATTTATGGCGAGGACAAAACAAACCTACTTTTGAATGGAGACAAGCAAGCCGAAATTGATATAACCAGTGGCATCAAACAAGGATGTAGCGGATCGACTGTGCTCTTCTTACTAATAACATACACGATTATAAATAAATTATAAAAAGAGAACCTAGGCCTCAAAGGTCACTTCAATATACCATCATTATTCTACGCGGGTGATGGACTCATATTTGGATCATCAATAGAAGAAGCAAAAAGAGCCATCCAAAGGACAATGGAGGTAGCCAGCGAATGCGGACTCAACATCAACAAAGAAAAGAGCAGAATAATCCTCTTTAACATGGAGGACACCCCACAGCAAATTGAGGACATATCAATGTATATGACAGCATAAAATATCTTGGAGTGAAAATTACAAATAAGATGTGCTTCAAGGAGCACATAAAAGACTGTATAAACAAAGCGAACAAAATGGCAAATGCTGCTTACGGTGTCCTGGAAAGAAGTTGCAATAGGCTCCTAATAGGAAAGACGTACTGGAAAGGGTTGGCAATACCATCCATCTGACATGCATCTGAAATAATCAACTACAATTATGGGGAGGACCTTAACATGCTGCAAAGAATTGAAAATACGGTATATAGAGCAATACTGCAATTACCAGGTTACACAGCAACAGAAGCACTGAGGGGAGAAAATGGAGCCTCGTCAAGCAAAACACGCGATATTAAAGCCAAAATCCTTTTTGCCAAACATATTCTACAAGAGGGAAGGAACGACGTAATGAAAGAAATATTCCTACAAGAGTTTGAAGACAGTACGCACAAATGGATAATAAAGCTAAAAACCTACATGAACCTAATTAGCATCAAATTGTACCAAATCGAAAGGATAAGGCCAGAGGAAATAAAGAGGAAAATTGAAAAATGGGACACAGACAAATGGAGAAGCAGCATGCAAGAAAAATCGACACTGAATTTGTATAATACAGAAGATTCAAAACAGAAATCAAAGAGGAAAAATGGATAGAGAACAGCCAAGGGAGCAGATTAATGGCAAGAGCTAGAACTAACACCTCAAACTAAACTGGAGAAACAAATTTCTGGGAGGAGACGAAGCATGCCCATGCTGTGAAGAGAATGCAGAGACCCAGGAGCACTTCCTTTTATATTGCGGTGCATACAGTGAAATAAGAGAGAACCCAAGACTACAGCAACCGTACCAAGAAGACACCGGTACCATCATAGCAAGCATCCTGCTGTATGAAGAGAAAGAAGATGAAAACATCTTAGAAAACAAAAGCTGTTTGAAAAATATATGGAAAGAGAGAACAAAGATATTGAAGACTAAGCTGACACAACACGAATAACCTAGCGGGAGTAGTGACAAAGACTCATCCCACAACTATTACTGGACTGGACTGGAGTATCTTTCTTTAGGGTCTCTTATCTCTTTCTATAAGGTCAAGGTCACTATACAAGAGGGCGTTCGTCTGTTTTCGACACCATAAGGGATTGTAAGCGAACACCGCTTTTTAAACGCTTATCACAATTAAACGAAATGAAAAACATTGAAATTTGAAAATGCAGTCAGAAAATACTCCAAGAATCTCACGAAGAGCTGATATAATGAAAAAAAGCAAAAAGGAAACTGCAAAATTAGGTGGTCCTATGCCTTCATGATGAGCAGTCTTTTTTCGTCTGTTTTAAAGCTTAGTCATTCCATAGGCTTCATTATCTTGGCAGTATTCATTTTCCTTTATTGGATGAGCCACCAAGGTTAAGCCATACATGCACAAATGAACCTGTTCACTGTTTTCCTGATGATTTAGTGGTCAGAACGCCCCACTTGGAGTGACACCCTTGCTAATTAGGTTCGATCACGAGGGGGTAAGAGGTTTTCAGTCATGCAATGCCGTAAACTGAGTGGAGATTTCTGTTTGAATGCTGGATTGAAACAAGAGTGTGTCATGTCTCCATGATTGTTCTGTTTTTATGGATGGAGTTATAAAAGATGTTTGCAGATTATACCGTATTGTTAAGTGAGAACGAAGGAGAAGTGCAAAGCTTGATGAATGAATTTGGGACAGTGTGTGAGAAATGGAATCAAAAGGTGAATGTAGGGAAGAGCAAACTTGTGGTCCTCGAGAGAAGATTCACTGAATGTTCAATGGGCTTGGATGTTGAGGAAATGGAAAATGTGAGTGCATTTAAGTACTTGGGTAGTGTGATGATTAAGGATGGAAATTTAGAGGATGAATTGCACGAAAGGGTACAGCAGGGAAGAAAAGTTGTTGGTTCTTTGAAAGCAATGGTAAGGAACAGGGAAGTGGAGAAAGGACGTAAAAAAGACGCAGCACGAAACGGGAGTAAAGGTTGGACCTTGTTAGGACACCAAGCAAGAGTGAGAGCAGTGGAAATGAGTTATTTAAGAGCATGTAGAGTTACATGGAGAGACCGATTGACAAATGAGGAAGTGATAGTGTTGTGGTGTGGATGTGGATGTGATAGAAAGCTCTAGGAGAAATGCATTGAGGTTGTTTGGCCACGTGGAGAGAGAGAGAGAGAGAGAGAGGGTGAGGAAGAGAGTGTGGGGGAGAGGGGGGGGGGGAGGGGGGGGAGAGGGAGGAAGAGACCGAGGATGAGGTGGACTCGTGGAGTGTAGAGGTATATGAGAGAGGAGGGGGGGTGAGCTGGGTGGAGGGCATTGAAATGGCAGGGGACAGGGTGACATGGAGGCGATTTGTCTGTGGCCATCCTGTACGACATTGAGGCATCTGGCTGTAGATAGATAGAATGCTGTCAAGAAAAATAGTTAATTAACTATGGTAGCCTAGCCTCTGATCTTACATTTCAAAGGAGGTAGAATGGCATTATCTGATACTCTCATTCCTTCATTTACTTGTAACTCAGTACAGTACAGTGTATTGTTTCTCCCCAGCGTGTAACATCAAGAATAGGTCGTGTGTGCAAAAACGACTCCGGTGGAACACACAGCCTGCGTGGATACTGGACTACTTTTCTCAAAGCTCAGTTGACCTGCACCGTACCAGGACAAGTGCCCTTCCATTATGACTACGTTCAGAGTCTCACATACCTACCCAGAGAGCAGATTCTCTATGGAGTCTTCTCTACTGCTGAGTGAGTGGCATTGTTGCCTGAGAAGATATAACATGAAATTTTTATTGTTTGACCTTTTCAGTCTGGTGATGTATTTTGTATTTTACTCCTACCATCTCCAAATTACATTACAGTCTTCAGCTTTGGAAAGTCATTAACCACTTTACTACTAGAGGCTTCTCCAAAGCTTTAATGTAAAAATAAGTTTGTGTGCTATTTTTTTTAATGGGAACTATTGTTCACATGTGAACTCAGTTTTGTTTTATGGTGGTTTTAATTTTCAGCAAAATTATGATTAGCATTAGGAAAGCACAAGTAGCTTATTGTATATTTTGTAATGAAATAAAATTCAGGATTCTCCATTTTTATTAGGGACAGTATAAAGCTCTTAGATCAGATAATGAAAGTAATGGAGAGAGTTCTAGAAGGTATGATTAGAGAAAGAGTGAATATCGATGAGATGCAGTTTGGGTTTATGCCAGGCAGGGGGACCACTGATGCCATATTCATTGTTCGACAGCTTCAGGAAAAATATATTGGAAAGAAAAGGGAATTGTATTTTGTTTTTGTTGATTTGGAAAAGGCCTTTGACAGTCCCTAGAGGTGGGGCTGGAGTTAGCTCGGTTGCTAGGGTGAAGTGGGCAATGAGAAAGCTAGGGTTGGAAGAGTGGCTGGTTAGGGTGGTTATGGCCATGTACATGGGTGCTCGCACCCAGGTAAGAGTGAATGGAGCTTTGAGTGATGAGTTTTCTGTGAATGTTGGTGTGCATCAGGGGTCAGTTTTGAGTCCCTTGTTGTTTATCATGGTGCTTGAAGCCCTCTCACGTGACTTCAGAGATGGACTTCCATGGGAGATGCTGTATGCTGATGATTTGGTGTTGATTGCAGAGAATGAAAAGAAGGCGGAGGAAAGATTTAAGAAGTGGAGAGATGGTATGGGGTACAAGGGCTTAAGGGTAAATGCAGATAAAACAAAAGTGATGATATCTAGGGTTGGTGGCGGTACAATCAGAGAAGAGGGAGAGTGGCCATGTGCAGTTTGCCACAAGGATGTGGGAAGTAATTCCATCTTGTGTAGTGTTTGTGGTAAGTGGGTGCACAAGAGATGTAGTGGTATTAGAGGTAGACTGCGAGATGATGCTGATTTCATGTGTGCGGCGTGTCAGGGAGAGCAGGTGGAGATTGTTAGGCGTGAGAGGGTTGAACTTGCAGGTGAGTCTCTTGAGTGTGTGAAGGAGTTTCGTTATTTGGGAGACATGTTATGTGCCGGAGGTGGGGCTGGAGTTAGCTCGGTTGGAAGAAGTTCAGGGAGCTGTTGCCTCTCCTGACATTGAGAGGACTCTCCTTACGTGCTAAGGGGTCTTTGTATGCAGCATGTGTTAGGAGTGTGATGCTGTTTGGTAGTGAGACATGGGCAGTAAAGGAAAAGGATATTCGCAGGTTTAAACGTACAGAAATGACAATGATTAGGTGGATGTGCAGTGCGTCCCTGCGTGCAAGGCCTGGGGGGGCTGGGTTTACGATGGAAGAGTTGAGAGGTAGGATGAGACTGGAGTGTATTGGTGTTGTGATGAGGAGAGGTAGGCTGAGGTGGTTTAGACATGTGGAGAGGATGGGGGATGATAATTGGGTACAGAGAGTGAGAGGTGTTAATATTGGGGGAGGGGTTGGGAGGGGCAGACCGAGAAAGACATGGGACGAGGTCATTAAGTGCGACTTAAGGGTTAAGGGACTGATCAGGGAGGCTGCCAGGGATTGAGCAGCATGGAGAGCCGCCATTAGGTGACCAAGGCCGATGCATGCAAGCATGATGGAGCCTTCAAAAACAAAAACACGAAACACAGTACTGTAGTTTATGAGTACTTTCTAGAACACAAAATTTAAAGATATACCAATACTTATGGTACATATGAAATTTAACATTTAGTACTTCTTAAACTCTGATATTCTGCCTTTACTTTGTGAAGTAAAACTCAGAAGAGTATTACCATTACTACATTATAATGTATGTCATGCCAATTTGCCTTACAGAAATGGACTCATGGGGTCTGCAGTGTGTCTTTTCAACATGAGTGCTGTTAATGCCTCCTTTGATGGTGCCTTCAAATACCAGCCGTCTCCATCCTCTGTCTGGGGTCCTGTTACAGCTGACAGTGCACATTTTCACTGTCAGAACTCAGGCGGGAGTAACCGAGAGGCTAGTTTAGCAGCCAACAAATTCCAGCTAATGGATCAGCCAGTACTACCACAAACACCAAATCCACTCTACTTGCTTGACAACCAGAGGTAATTTACAGATTTCAATAGATATGATATCAGTAATAAGTAAAGCTCTTTTTGACAGACTCATCTGGACTAAAATTATCCATTAGTGAAGGTGATTGGCTTTGGTACAGGTGTATATTAAGAAAATGAATCACAATATATTTGTGAAGGAAGGTGGAAATTGTACAACCTCCCCTTCTCAAATCATTACCTTATAGTGGTTGTTTGCCATAATGACCTTTGGACAGATGACAGAATTCAGTCAGTTTTAACTAACTTCAAATTTGAATCTGAAATACACCCAATCTTTTTGCTTGTTTTCATTTTCAGGCTAACCCATGTAGCAGTGGATGTGGTGGGGACCCGTCAAAGTGGCAGTGTGCATGTGGTATTTGTGGCAGACTCCGGTGGTGTGGTGAGGAAATTCAGTGTGGTGCCTGGGCCTCCACAGAGAGTGTGCCTGCTTGAGGTTCTCCATGCCTTCCCACACAACACCACAGCCACCATCTACACCCTCAAGTTGCTTAAAGACACAGTGAGTTGACAGTACAATACAGGGTATACTTTTGAGCATTCAGTTGCCTATTTATTGCTATTATTTTTCAGTAGGAACATCAGACAACCAAGATGTGGGAGATTCAGCTCTTTAATCTGATGGGGGTTGTGAAGCACAGAAGTTAATCTGTAGGTACAGTTTTCCCACCTCTTGTGCTATGAGAAATACAAGGCTGCATACAATTCAAGGGCTGGGCAGTGAAGTCGCTACATATTACAAAGATTCCAACCCCTTACTTCCACCCTTTTCAGTCATCCTTCATAACATTTAGTGACTTTTCCATGAATTGAATTGTTGCCCTGACAAGAGCATCAAAAACTACCGAGAGACACTGATCAGTGATCAGCCCTGCTCATTCAACTCTACCCAAGTAAGCCAAACTCTGTATTAAGCCCCCCCCCCTCCCCAAAACCAAGCCAGACCAACACCAAACAGACCTAATACATGTCACAGCAATCTATTCCAAATATACCCACCTTTATCAGCTCTCAGACAATGTAAACCTATCATAGACTAACCCATCCAAAAATAACCTTCTGTCTATCTATCTATTGCCAGATGCCTTAATCCCGCATGGGGTGGCCACAAACAAATCGCCTCCATGTCACTCTGTCCCCTGCCATTTCACTACCACGCTCCCAACTCACACCCCCCTCTCTCATATACCTCTCCACTCCATCCCTCCATCTCATCCTCGGCCTCCCCCTCCCTCTCGCCCCCTCCACCTCACTCACATACACTCTCCTCGTCAGTCTTTCACTCTCCATCCTCTCCACATGCCCAAACCACCTTAAAGTGCTTCTCCTCACGCTTCCCATCACATCCTCAACCACACCACAATGCTCCTTCACTTCCTCATTTGTTAGTCTGTCTCTCCATGTGACTCCACATGCTCCTCTCAAATAACTTATTTCCACTGCTTTCATTCTTGACTTCTGTCCTTCCAACAGGGTCCAAGCTTCACTTCCATACGTCAGAGTTGGTATCACAATACTGTCATGTAACAACTTTTTCACTTCCATGCTCACTTCCCTGTTTCTTATCACTGCTTTCAGCGAACCAGCAACCTTCCTTCCCTGCTGCACCCTTTCGACTACTTCACCCTCCAGACTTCCATCCTTACTCATCACACTGCCCAAGTACTTAAATTCATTCACATTCTCCATATCCTTCCCATCCAGTCTCACTGTACATTCACTGGCTTCACTTACTGTAGACCAGTCTGATGCAAACAACCCACTCTGACTCATCTCAACAGAGGACTCAGACCCAAGCCACCCAACTGATTGTAAATCACAACAACTAATCCATAAACTTCAGGGTACGGCTTATCTATTTAACACTGACTAATGCCAAATAATTTTAGAGTATTCATCACTGGGAAACTTCTCAAGATGTGAGTTAAACATGACCTAAAGTATCCCATCCCACCTCAGTCTAGATCAAGACAGAGTAACAGTACCCTGGGGAAAATAATCCAGCTGAACCATATACAGTCAGTAGTCAGTTTGTTTTCACCCAGTGTTTGAGGCACTCTTACAACATTAGTAAAATAGTAAAATACTAAGTCATGGTTGCTTGAATTTCAGTTACTGTAGTGTTATTTATGAAGTGGGAGAGTGTCCTCGGTTAATAGTGGAATCAACTTTCCAATCTGATCATTATACATCTGGCCATCAGCAGAGGTGAAAGAGGTTAGAATCTTTGTCACATTAGAATAAATTCAGTATGGTGATCCATGCCAGTCCAAAATCAACCCCAATTCTAAATTATTCATTTGTATGTGTGTGCAGGACTCTCTTTACCTGGGTACTGAGGATGAGGTGTTGCGCATGCCTGTCCATCGCTGTGGTCGGTACCGTTCTCGTGTTGCCTGCTTGGCCGCGCGGGACCCCTACTGTGGGTGGAATGAAGGTCTACTCCAGTGCTCTCCATCACCTGGGCGTAACCCCTTCTTTGCCTCGTGGGTACAGGGGGTCATGGACTGTCCGCGTCAGGTTGAACCAGGTGAGGTCCAGTTAGGGCAAATCATATTATCATTGTCAGTGTCATCTTCATCATCATCTTTGTTATTACCACCTTTTTTTATCTTCACTGTCTTCATCATCATCATCATCACAATCAATCAATCAATCAATCAATCATCATCATCATCATCATCATCATCATCATCATCATCATTGTCATCATCATCATCATCGTCATTGTCATCATCATCATTATCGTTGTTGTCGTAGTCATCATCATCATTGCCATCATCATCATCATTATCATCATCATCATCATCATCCATCATCATTATCATCATCATTACTAAAATGCTTCCTGCTCCCTCCTGTTTCCTCTTCCCACAGAACACACATTATTATATTCTTTTTACTTTGTCATTGTTCTGCCTTTTCCATTTACTCTACTCCAGTAAACCCTTATAACCAATAATCACCCCCTGTTGTACAAAACACAGCTCATCTTTGTACCTTGTCCTTCCCATACCTTTTCTTTTTCTAGCCACCCTACTCTCAGTCATCCTTCAAGCCAGTCTTTCACTGTCATGCTAAAGCCAAATACTGTATTGCATACACCAGGCATGGATTTGGGATGGGGGTATATGGCCCCCTATTTTCGTTAGACTAATGATTCTATCTATCTGTCTGTCTATTGCCAGACGCCTTAATCCCGTAAGGAGTGGCCACAAACAAATCGCCCCCATGTCACCCTGTCACCCGCCATTTCACTGCCATGCTTCCAGCTCCCACACCCCTCTTTCATATACCTCTCCACTCCATCATCCTTGGCCTTCCCCTCCCTCTCCTCCCCACCACCTCACTCATATACACTTTCCTCATCAGTCTCTTGCTCCCCATCCTCTCCACATGGCCAAATAATTATTCCCTGGTACAAAGGTAAAGGGGAAAAAGAAGTGTGTGGTAATCATAGGGGCATTTGTCATCTTAATGTAATAGGGAAAGTATTTGGTAAGATACTTATTGACAGAGTCATGGAAATAACAGGAATTAGTTGGAGAAGGACAGGGAGGTTTTAGGAAGGGAAGAAGTTCTGTAGATCAGATATTCATTCTTAGGTCTTTAGTGGTAAAGCTTCTAGAGAAGGGAGGGAAGTTGTATGTGACCTTCATGGCTTTGGAGAAAGCATATGACAGGGTGGATAGACAAGGACTGTGGAAAGTTTTAAGAACACATGGAGTAAATGGGAAGTTGTTGAATGCCGTGAAGAGTATATATGAGGGTGCTAAGACTGCAGTGTGTGTAGATAGTGAACTGAGTAACTTTTTCTATTTGGGGGTTAGATTGAAATAGGGATGTGTCATGTCTCCATGGTTGTTCAGTCTGTATATGGATGGGGTTATAAAGGAGATGCATGGTAGGGCAGTGGATGTTGGAGTGGCCCTAATGAGAGAGGGCAATGTCTGGAAACTCCCTGTACTGTTGTTTGCAGATGATATTGTGTTGTTAAGTGAAGACAAAGGGGAGCTGCAAGGCTTGGTTGATGAGTTTGGGAGAGCATGTAAGAAAAGGAATCTAAAGGTGAATGTAGGGAAGAGTAAAGATATGGTCTTTGAGAGAAATTAAGTCAGTGAATGTACAGTGAGGTTGGATGAGGAGGAAATGGAAAATGTGAGTCCGTTTAAGTACTTGGGTAGTGTGATGAATATGGATGGAAGTTTTAGAGGGTCAGGTGCTTGAAAGGGTACAGCAAGGAAGAAAAGTTGCTGGTTCTTTAAAAGCACTGATAATGAACAGAGAAGTGAGCATGGAAGTGAAAAAATTACTGCATGACAGTATTGTGATACCAACTCCCATGGAACTGATGCTTGAACCTTGTTGGAGGGTCAGAAGCCAAGAGAGAGAGCAGTGGAAATGAGTTATTTGAGAGGAGCATGTGGAGTCACATAGAGAGACAGACTAACAAATGAGGAAGTGAAGGAGCATTGTGGTGTGGATGTGAGTGTGATAGGAAGCATTAGGAGAAACACATTGAGACTAATGGTTACTTATAATAAAAGACAAGTTTAATTACCAAAATATATGCACATGCCTATACTGTTGTTCTCCTATGATTAAAACAAGTAAAATAAATGAGCATTTTTATTTTTTTATTCCTTATATGCATTTAGGGGTAATTCTGCCAGGAATCTCTCCTCTTTTTTCAAATTGCTGGATCTGACCCTGTACACCACCTTGTCCTTGCTTTAGCTCCTAGTACTTCCAGCTATCCATTTCCAGTACACACTTCCAGTCTCATTCTTATGCTAAACCAAATACAGTACAGTACACTCACTAGTTTCATGCCTAATTGGTACCACAGTCACATCGTGAAACTAAAATTCATGATACTTGTGTGTATACCTTACATATAATAAGTGGTACACGCAGTAGGTTTTGGGGTCAGTCACCTCATTCCTCTTTAGCCATCCATTAATGACACAATACCCCTACTCTAAATTACATACAGTTAATCAGACATTATATTACTGACCTGTAATGTTAAAGACTTTCCTAACATTGACACATAGGTTGAACTGCTTGATGTGGCTCAAAGATGAGTTCTGAGGCTGCGAGTGGTAGTTATTTACCACCTGCCCCCTCACTGCTCCCTGCCATCACTTTTGAGTCCCCCACACCACCACTTTTTCTTACTCCTTTACAGTACTCCCGGGTACCCATGCCCTTCCTTGAACTCTCAGCGCTGCGGTCGCTTATTATGTAATCATGAAACGTGTTACACAACACGTGAACTACAGACTCAAGAAAGTCCTGTGAGTGTGAGATCACAACAGTACAAAGTGTCACGGATATGTTGTCACAAACATTGCGGTAGTGGCTGTGAACAAGTGACTGAGATGCGTATGCGTGCTGTCATTTGCCGCCGGGGCTCGTGAAAGTCTCAGTAAAATCGGAAGACTCCTTGGAGAGGTGCATTCCTTTGCATTGTGACACTGCTATTCACGAAAGCATATTTCGCAAAACTAGTGAGTGCACTGTATTCCATCTCCTACCCACAGTGGATGGTGGATGGAGTCGGTGGTCTGGATGGTCTACCTGCCTGCAGTCTGGCTCTGGGGACTCCTGCCTTTGTCGTCACCGATCCTGCAACTCACCACGACCTGCACGAGGGGGGGAGCCTTGCGTTGGATCCACCACAGAGGTGTGTAATGTGAGTTTGGGAGTGGATGGGGAGAGGTTGATGTGCGGGTCCTATAAGAACTTATACAACTTGTGTAACTGTAATACAAACAATACAGTACATGTGATTCCATGCTTTATATGAGGACAGCAATCCAGACAAAAGTTAATCCTCACAAAGGAAAACTGTTTTCTTGCTGATATTAAGTTCCAATTCCCCTGCTTGGAACTCAGAACACTCGTGCCATCACTGTGTAAACAATTCTGTCTAGTTAAAGAAAGGTTAATGGAAATTTGTCTTGAATTCTTCAGCTTGAAGGGTCTCCCAAGCTGAAGAAAACTGTATGTTGCTAACCAGATTGATGTGTAAATGATTGGCAGGTTCATCTTACTAGACATGTTACTGATAGTTCCCCTGATTTCATACTTTGTCTTTCCATGCTTTAGGATCTTACCTAACCCTGACCTTAGGTGGGAAAATAAGGTAAGGATTATGATAATGATGGTGATGAGGATGAGGATATCTTAGGGCTGAAGAGGTTAGTGATATTGTAGCTAATATTTATAGGTACTGTATGTGTGTACCCTCAGGTTGCTAACTGCACAGTGCATGGAGGCTGGACAAGTTGGTCATCATGGTCACAGTGCTCAGCAACTTGTGGCATTGCCGTCAAGACCCGCCGCCGTTCCTGCTCAAACCCAGAACCTCGTCATGGAGGCAGGGTGTGTGTTGGGCAGGAACGCACAGAAATATACTGCCACTCCCTTCCTCATTGCCCATGTAAGTTGAGTTGCCTACCTACTTAATTTGTTGATGTCTGATGGTCTGGTGCATTAAGGCATTCCAACCAGCTGTGGTCCATAAGGGTTCAAATTAGAGGAGAGTTTGGGGTTTATTACTCTCCTAATACCACACAGGTGACCCACTGGTCATTCTTATCATAAAACTCAGGACCGAATAGCCTCGCTCCATTAAAGAATTGGATTTGAGTCAATTTTATGAGACACATAGTGGTCTGTTGGTAGGTAAAGACTGGCTGGTGACAGCTGTGCTTTATACTCACCTGCTAAAATCCAAGAAGTGATCGGATATTTTCTATCATGTTGCCAAGGGTGTTGGTCATTCTTCTAAAATTAAATGTTCTTGGCTATAGTAACCTAACCTCAGGTCCTTAATTCAGAGAAAAGTACTGTATGATGTTTGTTGACTTCATATTAACATACATTGACAAGCCATTGGATGAAGCAATGGTAGTGTACTAACATCAGTTTTTAACCTTCGTTCTATATCTGCAGTATAGCTTAAAAAATTAAACTCTTTGTAAGGACACCCAGTTATATGGTACTTTTAATTCAGTGTTGATTGTCCAAGGAACAGTCTCATATAAATATCTGGAGTTTTCTAGCAGTACAGGTATACCCAGGTTTAACGATGCAATTGGTTAACTAAAAATCCATCATTAGGCGGGGTATCGTATTTCAGGGCAGATTTAACATGTAAAGTATAGGGATGTGTTTTTGAGCCTTGGGTTTCCCCCAACCAAGCCCTAAACTCACCTGAATGAGTCCAAAAACAAAGTTAAAGTCAATCTAAATGGCCTAACAGCTGTAAAAGAAGCTAGTCTAACCTAACACCAGTAAATAACCCACTAAAACCAACAAAGAAAATATAAAAATCATCAAATATATGTCTGAAAAAAATCAAGCTTAGTGAAGTGTACCCCAAAATGACAATGTTCGCTCCACCTATGGTGAAAACACTTTAATCTAAGTCTAAAAACAGTTTATAAATCAACCTAAACACACAATTTTAGTCTAAAATATCATCAAAATCGGTAAAAAAAATAAAAACCCATCGTCAAACCGGGGTTTGGCCATCGTTAGGTGGGATATGGTGATATTCTTACCCCCATCGTTAAGCTGGGGTATTGCATCTAGGGGTATCATATATTGAGGTATACCTGTACCGTATATTGCAGTAGTTGCACCTAGCTAGTTAAGAATGAGAAAAGCTTGTCTTATGCCTGTTCCAGCTTACACAGCACTACCAGTGGATGGTGGGTGGAGTGAGTGGGGATCATGGAGCAGGTGCTCTGCTTCTTGTGGATCTGGTGTGCGCCGACGCAGTAGAACATGCACCCGCCCTGTCCCAAGGAATGGTGGGGCACAGTGTGCTGGGTGTGATGAAGACATTGAACAGTGTGCTGACTGGCCCTGTCCAGAGATTCGCAAATACACTTCCTGGACACCTTGGCTGGCTATTAATTCAACCAGAGGACCTTCAGTTGTTCAGAGACGATTCAGAGCAGAATGTATCGCAACTGGAGACCGGGATGATCCATTGCATACAGGAGGTTGGAGACAGGAAGACCGAACATGCCAAGACGGGTGGTGTGGTGGTTCAAAGACCAGTGGATGGAGTGAGTGGGGAGAGTGGAGCAAGTGTGACCAGCCGTGTGGAGGAGGTAAGCAAATCAGACAGCGCTCGTGTGACTCCGGGTCCTGCAGTGGCATGGCATCACTTGAGAGACCCTGCAACCAACAACCCTGTGTTGGTGAGTGAATAAAATTTGAGACAGCAGTAGGTTCATGCAAGATAAATTCCATGTTGTTGTGAGAAATGAAGTTGTAAATCATCATACTTTTTAGTACTGCATGTCTGAGATATGTTACCAGCACAGCAGTGTTGACATGCTGAAATAAGTTACTATAAATTTTTAAAAGCCATTATTTTCTCAGTCAACCCTATTTCTCGAAGAAAACCCATTTGCGGACAGTTTGGATTTTCTTCAAGTCATCAGTGGTCATGAGTGTGATTTTACCATCACTATCCTATTTCAGACCATAACATTAAAGCTTATCACACTTCCCAGTTAGCTTATAGAAATATTCCACTGTCCTAGGGAAAAAAAACACTTGACACAAGTCTTCTTCCAAATGTAGGTGTGTGGGGTTGCTGGAGTGCATGGAGTGCATGTTCAGCCTCATGTGGATCAGGCCGACAAACTCGTAAACGCACCTGCCTCTCCCCCTCCAACCCCTCCATGCCAGCACACCCGTCTGCTGTGTGTCCTGGCCACAGCATCTCACACCAAACCTGCCACAATGAAGTCTGTCCAGGTTAGTATACAGTTCTTCATGCAGCGAGGAGGAGTGTCAAATTTTGAGGGAGTCTGTGGTATCGAGAGCCATAAGGGGCTTGAACAGCAGGACTTAAAATTACTGTACAGACAAATTTTGGATAACTGTGTGAAATAGGGCTGGCTGGGGGTATAAAGAAAAGCAGGGATGGCTTAGTTGAAGCAAGGAGAAGAGCTACTGGATAGAATGGAGAATGGACACAGTATATTTGTCACTATGAGGGGTCCAGTCTGAACTAAATAAAATCATCTGGCAGTAACAAAAATAACTTTAAAATCATCGTATTGAAGGGGTTGATGGAGATTGTACATCATCAGTTTGAGGGATTTCTCCAAAGTTGGCCACAAAAATAAGTTTTTGAATCTTCAGTATACTGAAAGGGATAGGGAAACAGTTAGACTTTATCATCCTCAGATGACCAAAAATGTTAAAAGGACACTAGGACAGATCTAGTTTTAGCTCTACCAGGATCCATGAAATGACCATTTTTCTATGGTATGACTTGCTCTCTAGATGGTCAGTTTTGTTCATGGGGAACAAGAGAGCTTCAACCCCACCAATCCAGTGAGGTTTTTACTGTATTTACTTTATTCTTGCTACCATCAGACAATTCAATTCAATGCAGGGAAGCCCTTTAGTAGTAAATGGGTTAATGAAGGCTATGTCTAACCCCTCCATTTTAAAAATTCCCTCCAAACCTCAATATAATTGTTTGGTGGAAGGAATAAAATACAGTACAAAAAACATTAATGGAGTGAAGTGGTTAAGGCTATGAGTTTCTTTAACCTAATCAACTTAGCACTGTAATAAATCCCAAAACTATAGCAGCACTTAATGAGTAACCACTCACTCGATGTAGTGCTGTGCTCGTGTGAGTGCCTTTTCCTCCTTTCCTTCCTTCCTTCCTCTTTTCCTTCCCTTTTTCCTTCCTCCCTCTTGTTTTTCTTTCCCTAATTCTTTCCCCTTCCTTCTGGGTACAGGTGAGTGACAAGCCAAATGGTTTCCTGTACACCAGGAAACCATTTACTGCGCTGGGTGGTAACCATATACTGTAACCAAATTATGGCACATGGTGGTTTGGTAGTTGATTAAGACTCTCCAATCAGATGGAGCCAGTGCAGGTTTATATCCAAGGGGTGGTTGGGGCTTATTGCTCACGCACTACCACTCAGGGATGAGTAAGGCTGGTCACACTAATCTTAATTGTCAGGACCAACATTCCTAGTCCCAGGTTACTATACACCTCATGGGGCAACATAAGATTAGATGATGAATGAATGAATGAGTAACCATCAGCAAATTCCAAACCTAAATATGTGTGACTAACCGCCCCCCCCCAAGGCGAGGAAGGATGGGGTGCATGGTCCCTGTGGTCGAAGTGTAATGGTGGTGGTGGTGAGGAGCGCTCCAGGTCTCGCCGCTGCCTCTCGAGTGAGCCCAGCCAGTGCCGGGGTCTTGACATACAGCGGGAGTCATGCTCACAGCTCGAACGTAAGCTTTGTCTCATTATTGGTAAAGTATTTTCATGAAGCACAGATAGGAACATTCCCCTAATATTTCACCTTTTCTATTTCTCTTCATATTTTCCATCCATCACTTTTTTTGGGGGAGGGAGGGGATCATCTGTTTTTTCTTTCCTTCTCCATTTTTTCTGTTTTGGACTTTTTATTTTATTTTTATTTTTATAAAGTACAGTCAGATTTCACCTCTTCTGTTTCTCACTTTACTCCTCTGGTTAATATCTTTACTCTGAGAGTGACTTGGTATGTTTCTGTGCCTGTAGATGATTCCCTGTTATATGATGTGTCAGGGAGGATTGTAGTAGTGAACTTTTGTCTCAAACATACATATTTCATGGGGTAATATGGGATTGGCTATTACCATTTCTCTGTTACTCTTGGAATGTTCATGCTAAGCCTCGTCGTCTCCTACTTTGACTGTTGTGCTTCAGTTGTTTCAATTTGTATACCAAGCAAATCAACTGAATATCAGTATAGTTTCAGGGTACAGACCAGATCATCTCTGCTGAAACAATATACTGTACTGTATAATGTTACTTTCAAAATACAGTATGTGCATGAATTATGTCAAACATTTGTGACAAGGATGTGTCATGTCTCCATGGTTGTTCAATCTGTATATGGATGGGGTTATAAAAGAGATACAAGGTCGGGCAGTGGATGTTGGAGCGGCCCTAGTGAGAGAGGGCAGTGTTTGGAAACTACCTGTACTGTTGTTTGCAGATGATACTGTGTTGTTGAGTGAAGACGAAGGGGAGCTGCAAGGCTTGGTAGATGAGTTTGGGAGAGTGTGTAAGAAACGGAATCTAAAGGTGAATGTGGGGAAGAGTAAAGTGATGGTCTTCGAGAGAAGTGAAGCCAGTGAGTGTATAGTGAGATTGGATGGGAAGGATATGGAGAATGTGAGTGAATTTAAGTACTTGGGCAGTGTGATGAGTAAGGATGGTAGTTTGGAGGGTGAAGTGCTCGAAAGGGCACAGCAGGGAAGGAAGGTTGCTGGTTCGTTGAAAGCAGTGATAAGAAACAGGGAGGTGAGCATGGAAGTGAAAAAGTTGTTACATGACAGTATTGTGATACCAACTCTGACATATGGAAGTGAAGCTTGGACCCTGTTGGAAGGACAGAAGTCAAGAGTGAGAGCAGTGGAAATGAGTTATTTGAGAGGAGCATGTGGAGTCACATGGAGAGACAGACTAACAAATGAGGAAGTGAAGGAGCGTTGTGGTGTGGTTGAGGACGTGATGGGAAGCGTTAGGAGAAACACGTTAAGGTGGTTTGGGCATGTGGAGAGGATGGAGAGTGAAAGATTGACGAGGAGAGTGTATGTGAGTGAGGTGGAGGGGGCGAGAGGGAGGGGGAGGCCGAGGATGAGATGGAGGGATGGAGTGGAGAGGTATATGAGAGAGGGGGGTGTGAGTTGGGAGCGTGGTAGTGAAATGGCAGGGGACAGAGTGACATGGAGGCGATTTGTTTGTGGCCACCCCGTTCGGGATTGAGGCGTCTGGCAATAGATAGATAGATAGATAGATTTGTACTTCACTTATCATAAATTAATTGAAATATCATAGTGTGAAAAGTTGATTGATGTACGCAGAAAGTTAACAAAAAATAATAATTTATTCACCAGCTGAAGTGACTGTAATGGAAGCAACCATCCAGACTGCTGGTGCTGGAGGAGGTGACAGTGAAGGTGGTGGGGTGTCAGTTCAAGCCATGGTGCTGTCCTGCCTAGCTTGCCTCATCGCTGGGGCTCTCCTGGGTGGGCTGGTGACATATCATATTTTTGTACGGAGGAAACGACGGCGGGTGCCATCATCCCCGCATTATATTTCTGCCAAACCTAATCACTATGTTAGTGTCCCAGGGGCAGAGTGGAAGAAGAAGGGGGGTCAGTCACCCAGTGGGAGCCTTAAGAATGGCAGCATCAAGAGTGGATTAAGGGCAGCCATTACCAACCTGCCTCTCAAAGAATTCGACACTGCCACCATCAAGCGCTCCAGCCACGGGTCATACGGCAATGGACACCTCAGGGCTGACCTAGACTCAGACACCATCTTCAATTTCTAGGTCATGACCAAGATTCAGCACATAGCACCATCTGATATTACAGTGGCTAAATAAGATGATCATATCCAGAAGTTTTGCCAACTGTAATATTCAAAATACCAGCTGGTGAAGCTTATGCATCCTCTCTTTTGGAGGAGGAGTATCTAAACCATTCAAGCAGCAGATGCTGTGCTTAAAAAGAGTTCTTCTAGTGTAAAGTGATCTTCAGTGCTAGTTCTCAAGTCAGATCTGTCGCAAGTAACAGTTCCAGTAGCGGACAGATTTGAGCTGAAGCTGTGACCATTAAAAAAAGAAAATAAGTAAAGCAAATACTTTCTACACATCTAGCAATGACTGCCACAAACAAGAAAATGTGGCATAATTCACTGCTTGGCTGTTCAACTGAGGCTACATCCAGTGGGCAATTACAGTTACCAGTCAGACCTTTTTTGGGTCATGCAATTGAGACAGGTATACAGAAAGTCCTGGTTATATGTTGCCCTTTTTTTACTTTTTGTTTCTATTAAGTTCATAGAAAAACTGCCTAGTATTACAGTTCCAGTGTTCTCTATTATGCTGATTTGCCATTTTCCCTCAATTTATAGCAGAACTGTATGCAAAAAGGTGTGATATTTTAGAACACATCGCTTACTTATAACAAGGACTGCCTGTAGATATCCCCATTTGTCATATTTTTTTACTCGCTTTTAGAGCAGGTATAATATTTCACTCAGCTGCCCAAGTTCAGCCTAAAACACATAGTATATTTTAATTTGCATATAAGTGGATACACCGTGTTGCAGTCTGATACCATGTTGTAGTGCTTTATGTTTTGCTTTAACAGGTGGGTTTTTCCATTTAATTCACAGCTCAATCAGTAATAGACACTTCATGGCCACTGTATGGGCCAGCAAGGCGGCGTTTCACACAGGCCATATTGCCCGCCAATGTTTAGTCACTTGCGATGTTTTGGTGCTACTCATCCCGTTGATACCTAGTGCCATAACTTCCTCAGCTGGGGTTGGAATGACACTCTCGGCCATGTTATTAAAACTGTGTAGCTGTGTGAGCAAACCCTATATTTTTCTGGAACATTTATAATGCAGTAGTTGAATGTGATCAGCCTACTTCCAGCAAATGTGTAATTAAGCTCCTAATTTTTCATACTTATTTATGGAACACTCTTGTTACTGTAGATGTGATCAGCTTGCATCTCATATTACAGAGTTAAATCATCAGTGATACAAAAAGGTCAGACATGTTCTGTTATCATTGTATGCTTCAGAAATTATCATTAAAAAATGAGGGCTTGTCTACACCTTTGTGCTCTCAGTTTTAATAATATAGCCCTCTGTCCTCATTGTGATACTTAGCTGTTTTAGGATATGACAAGACTTGTATATACAACACAATTCTGAAGACATATTTTACCCCTTAAACTGGGATCATACACTGCCTATGATGTAACAAGTCAATGTTGACAGTGTAAGAAAAAGTGTAAATGTAAGTAATTTGTGATAATTAAGACAGTGTGATGGTGTATGCCATATATCAAGAATAGTTAGGCTATTGTGATGTGCCAAGTGGACTGAACTACCACAAACTTAGCTTTACTTGAACAAAATGTGTTGATGAGTAAGTGTTGGAACCTGAACAAAAACTCCAAATGCTTGCCAGATGATTTTAAAAGGACAAGGTCAACAATGTGTTCATCTCTAATGCTCACAAATACGGAATAATAGAAACTGAAATGATAAAAGATAACCGTGCAGATAATGAATCAATGAACAAATAAATGGATTCAAAACGTGTCGTTTTAGTGCATATGGTGGGTAATCTGCAGACTGGTATGGTATCTTTTACACGGTAATGTCTTCCTGGTGAATAAGTGGAGTGAAATGATAGAAGAAGATGAACTGAAGATGAAAGAGGAGTTTATCAGTGATCAGTACTATATATTATGTGGTTGCCTTTTGATGTACAACTTTCTGAGTTCTAGGTGATTGTTATTAATGTTCCAGCACTATAATCTGCACTGATTAT
>JAGKTI010011429.1:0-26418 GCA_018397915.1 Birgus latro | reverse complement strand
TGACAGGGTGAAGGTGGTCAAGGAGGAGTGTGTTACGAAGAAACAAAATCGTAATGCGAGAATGGCTTATCCTATTCATGAAGGTGGAGAGACTGGGGATGAAGGGGAAGGTGCAAGTGAGGAGAATGAGGAAGAAAGTATCCCAGGGCCTGTAATTGACTTTAGTTTGCCTCCTGCACCAGTAAGTCAGGCTACAGGTAATGGTGTAACTGGCAACTCGGCGAGTGTGAGTTCGCGGCAACCCACCGCCGAGTGTCAAGGTCAGCTTCCCTCACCTTCACACCATACACCTCACCTCCCACCACCTTGTAGATACAGTCTGCGGTCACATTCTAGTGTCCCGGACTACCCGTTGTGTATGGATAGACCTATTGAGTATCAGACTGCACAAGCAGAGGCACCTGGTGTGACAGAGACACAGACTGAAGTGACTGTGGACAACACAGGACAAGTGTAGTTTCTACTAAGTGAATAAATGATAGTCAGGTGAACTTGTGGTTATAGTTTTACAAATCTCTTGCAGATGATTGCTTGGGTTTGGGTGCGTCCATCCCAATCGGAATCGATAGGACCACGAGAGGAGACACCTGACAACTTGGGATTGGTGTTTTCACCTGCGGGTCGTTTGATGATTACAGGCAATAACTATGTAGTTCCAATTGTACTTGATAAGGAGGAGCTGTTCCAACCCTTGCATGTTGCTCGCGACTTGAGTGATGCCATATTGTGGAATATACGCCACATGGATAATGGCAGCGCTCTCGTTGTTTCATTACTGACTACTGTGCATGCATTTCAAGCTGAATTTGATACTCGCTATCAGGATTTGAGCAATTATATGGACTATCTCATGTCAGATCATCCATGGAATCGTCGCTCCAAACGGGGTGCGATTGACATATTGGGGCAGTTTGCCAATGTTTTGTTTGGAACAGCTACTCAGCAACAGGTTGATGACATCCATGCTAGATTAGGGAGCCTTGAGACGATGTCAGAAAAGGAGAGGGCAGTATTAAATGTTCATTCCAAGGTGTTGAATGCAACAATCCGCGACGTGTCGCATATGCAGGCGGCACTGTTGAAGATACAGAGGGCAGCCAATATTTCTTACAGTGTAATAAGGCTGTATTCATTGAAGACCTTGGAGTAGGAGAATGAAGTGAAGATGTATGAGGCTTTGTTCAACCTCCAACTCGCCCTGTCTGACATCATAGCTGATCATTTTAGAATTAAGTTGGGTATCCAAGAGATGCTCCAGGCTAGGCTGAGTCTAGATATAGTCCCTAACGGAATTTTGTTGGAGTTATTGGGGAATATATCACTCAAGGAGCCAGGTTTACTTTTCCCAGCGAGGCCAGAATATCTAGCACTGTACCGTGACATCATCAAAGTTGTACCTCGAGGTTACATGTCAGCTGTGTGCTTTTACTTACTAATACCTGTGTTGGGTGACCCTTCTGATGTATTTGACATCTTTAGGATCACCTCACTTCCTTACAGTGTGCCTGCCGCGGAGGTCTACGTGAGAGTACTCCACCAGTATAACTTCCTTGCTCTCACAGAAGACCGCCTTCATTATGTGCTGTTTCAAGATTTCACCAGTTGCAGGAACCACCAGGACTTGGTGATCTGTGAACCTTTGGGATCCGTCTATCATGTAGCGACCCCATCTTGTGAGAGTGATTCCTTTCTTAACAAAGACAATGCCACTAGGCTCTGTAGAAAAGAGATCCTAACTTCATTTAGTCCAGTTTTTGTGAAGCTGAGAAATTACTGGTGCTATTCCACAGCCCAGTCTTTGTATTTCACGTTGAAGTGTGCTGTGAACCCCATACGGAAGACAGTGCAAGTTGTTAAGGGAGTAGGGAAATTGCTCTTGGGAGATGGTTGTAGTGCCCACAGTGAGGCTCTAACTCTCCCTGCCTATGCAACTCTTGCTATAGAAACTAAGCTCACTGTTTACCCCCATCTCCCAAACCTCAGTACCTCACTCACCCATGCTGAACTTACAGCTATAAAGGACTTACCCACTTTAGGACCTCACCTTAACATTACTCCTCTGTTTCTGGATGACCTCCTTAAATATCAAAGTCAGTTGCAATTGATTGAACCTCTCAAACCCTTTGGTTCTTCCATCTTTTTCAGGTACTATGTCCATACTGGGATAGCTCTTTTTCTGGTTCTCCTGTCCGCATATATCCTTTATAAGTGTTACATTACTGGCTGTGGGTGTACATGTTGCAGACTAGAGTCCATACTCAGACGTCGACGTGCACAGAACCCCGCCATACCCAACTCACGACGAGGACGTGTGACTTCATCTTTCGGGGGAGAAATGTCGGGAAGCCGACATGCATCCCCTCGGGCAGATGTAAGACTCACAGCTGTTACAGGTGTGCAGGTGACACCGCCTGCCGGACGTGAGTTTAGGATGAAACGCGGACAGGGAGAAAGAGTAGGGGTTCGATGGATTCTGTGTACAGCTGTGGGCAATAGGGAGATGGAATAAGGAAGAGAGGTTGAGAGAAAGAGATAACTGGAGGAAGGAGGAGGAAGAGAGAGAGAGGGGTAGTGCAGGTGGTGTTGGTCAATTTGTTTATGCACCAGACTGCTGATTGGGCGTTATCCGATCGTGGGAGCGTGTGCTGAGTTCGCAGTTCTGGTCTGGCTTGGCAAACGGGTGAAGCGGGTGAGATGTGGGTGACGGCGTTGGGTGAGTGGGTGAAGTCATCACCCACCACACCCCACATGACCCGCTGGCGAACATCGGCAACTTTCTGAGGCCAGATAGGGCTAGAGAGTTCAGTTCAGACTAGAGCCTGGAGGAGAGTCCTAGTGAACGGAGGCAGCCCGACGTGCTTGGTGCAGAGACGTCGCTGTATAGCCAACGTAAAGTTCCAGGGAGTCAGCAATGCAAGCACTACTGGTAGTAAGTGAAAGTACATGCTTTGTGACCGCGGGTACAACCGACTAGCAGTGCTATTTTATTTGTCTGTCGTCTGGGAAACAGTGTAAGGACTCCTAGTTTGAAACGGAAGGAGTTAAGATTTTAAATGTTTAACTGTGTTTTTCTTATACTGATGTAACAGTGATTTCATATATATGAGTGAGTTAAAGAGTGCTATATATATATAACAGCACTAGTGATTTTTACAAGACTGGCTTTGCTTTATTAAAATAGTGTTAGTATTCAAGTGACTTAAGAGTAGACGTGTATGTGCGATTTTTTGGCACATTTGCACTTGAAGTGAAATGAGGTGGGAATTACCTCAGAGTTATTTGTAGATTTTTGTAAATACTATTTTGTAATTAAAGCCTAGAAAAGCCATATTACTTTTTCACTTCTTCCAGTTCCCAGTTCTAAGTACATGTGTGTAGTGGCATGTTAGTGAAGTCCCCCATGTCGCGCGTTGCCAGTGTCGAGGCGGATTTAGACCACGTTACCATTCACTATTAAATACGGGAGAATATATTCCCGAGAAATACCGTAACGACACCTGGGTAGCGGTGCGACACTAGATTTCCTACGACTTATTTCTTAGAATATACATTAGTCGCTGACATTTCCAACTCTTTGCTACCGAGATACAGCCAGTTCGCTCTCGTCCTTCACGGTGAAATGACGCCCGTTCATTTCTGCCGCTTTTGCGCATGTTATAAAAGGCCCTGTTACCTCTATCCCTACTAAAAATCATGTGGGAAGCGGTAAAGGACTGTAGATATATACAAGTGTAATAAAATACTAGAAATAATAACGTGTGAGTGTGTATATGAGTAAGAAGTAACAGAACACCAGCGGCGAATTAGCAGGAGTTGGAGGCTCGTAGTCGCTCGTATTTTACATTGCTTTCGCAGTGATTTTTTTTTTTTTAGTATGGATTCCAAACTACTCGGAAATCATTGAATAGTGTTTCTAGTGATAATATCTGGCAGTGGTATTCAGATTAGGGGATGTCGGGAGGTGTAAAGGAGAGACTTAGTTACCCAACTTCAGAAGTCTCCACAAGTCCTACGGTAGTCGGCGAGTGCTAAAAAAAAAAAAAACATCCCAGGAGAAAGCTGAAGGTATGTGTCATATGCATATTTAATTATAATATTCTAGGACTAATAACTGATTTTTGGCAAATATTTTTAAAAAGTCAGTCGGAGGTGAATATCCCTACAGGAATGGCACGAAGCACCTCCGACAACCCCCACGGTGTAGGGGTTAATCAAATAAATAAGTGCATTTGATGGATGCCAATCAAAAGAAGTAAATGCAGTTGATGCGGCCAGAGGAGGATAAATGAAGAGAATATTACTGCTGGCAGGCTCCTATGACTCACTCTTAGTTGACAAAATCCTCTTATGTGGCCCAAAATACAATAGTGGCATCCGCATGATAGTGAGAATTAATTTGTATTTTTTTCTGTCTTTTATATAGCGATGACTATACGAGATCGATAAGGTGTCTGTTGCAGCTACGATTACACATACACACATATCCATAATAGCAGGCGGAGCTTCTACATTTTGCCTGCTTTAACTTGGCCTAAAATGGTCATTTCTCTATGCTGAAGGCCAGCCTGTGATAGCATATTAACACTAGATAATACCACTAATCACAAGGAAGTGCTGTGGAATGTATGTTGAGCTGTACTACATTATTAACACTGGAACACGATGAACGGACATGAAAAGACTGTAAAGCCAATTTACTTGCAACCACTAATACACGTTGCAGAAACGATGCAGTCAATATTAATGTCAAAAATGGTGCTAATCACGAGAAAGTGCAGTGGAAAGGAGACAGATCTACATAGTACTGTTTTATTCTGCCACTGAGATAAGAAAAATAGGCTGCAAAGGGACAGAGGATGATCTACAGTGTTGTGGCAATACTGGGTGAGATGGTGCGTGGGAGCCATCTGTTGACGGCAAACAGCCAGACTCCGGGGACCAGTAGAGCAGTGTGTGGTGTAAAGAACCCAAACTCTAGTCCCTGAGGCATTGGTAGTGACGTATTTTTGTCGCATATTTTTGTTACTACTGGACGATATTATGCAGCTTAAAGATCTGTTGTGTAGATGCAAATAGAGTCTTGAGTTCCATTCCGGATCAGATATAACAATTATAAATACTGTCTTTGCATTAACCCGAGAAGTACCGTCAACGTACGAGTACGTTGCAACGTTTTGTCATGGTGACACCCATCAACGTACCCGTACATTATGCAATTACAAGGTCAGTCATTTGCACATTTTTCAAGTTTCATAGGTGATTTTTGGTAGGCATATGTGGGAGACCTTCCTCTATCTGCTGTCAAGTGGGGATACCGCCTGGCCCCACCTGAACCCCCCTGCACCCCTCCCTCCACACTCGGCAATTCACCTTTTAGCAGTGACCTGGCCGGTAAAGACGGTCTCTTCAATGACGAAATTCACAGTGAAAGTGATTCCTGATGTGGAGGACAAAGAAATAAAGAAGCTAGAGCAAGAAACAATCAGAAGTTATGAGGTGGTAATGTCGTAAAGGAAGGTGCCATATGTGGATGTGTTTGGTGAGTGAACAATGCTTATATTGCCTATATCAGTGCGTGAAACCAATATAGTCTTGTACCACACATAAATTTTTACCAAATAAACAAATAAATACATTACTTAAAGTGGCTTGAGTTAGTTATCCCTCTCATAGTTCGTTTTCTTTCAAGCCAGGTACCCTGAGAGAAAACGAAAAGCTAAGGCTGACTGTCACCTGTAGCAACATTGATAAGCTCAGGAGTGTGATTTCTATATGCATTTTCGATGTTTCTCACTAAAAGCAGAGGTCTGAGACAAAAAAAAAAAAAACACATTTTTCAAAATTGCTCGGGACTGGAAGGTATCGGAAATGGGAAATCGGTCGGGACGTGATTGGTTAACCCGTCCAGTCCCGACCAGTCTTTTGCCTAGCCTACCCCCAGATCCCAGCCGACTTTCGACTTTTTGTTTTTTGGCTGAAACATTCGCTTTTGGTGAGAAACATCGAAAATTCATGGAAAAATCGCGATCCTGAGGTTAGATATGTTGATACAGGTGTCACTCAACCTTACGTTTTCCTTCTTTTTCAGGGTACCTGGCAAAAGAAAACGAACTATGGAAGGGTTAACTAATTCAAGCCACTTTAAATTACGTATTTATATCATTTATTTTGTACGAATTTATGTGTAGTACAAGTCTATATTGGTTTTCACACAATAATATAGGTGTTTGTAAGCATTGTTCACTCACCCAGAACCCTAGTATATGGCACCTACCTTTACGACATTACCACCTCATCACTTCTGTTTGTTTCTACCTCTAGCTTCATTGTTTCTTTGTCCTTCACCTCAGAAATCACTTTCACCGTGAATTTCGTCATTGGAGAGACCGTGGGGCAACATACCTTTACTGGCCAGGTTACAGCTAACAGGTGAATTGCCCTGTGTGGGGGGGAGGGGGGAGAAGGGGGGGTTAGGTGGGGCCAGGGAGTATCCCCGCTTGGCAGCAGGTAGAGGAAGGTCTCCCACGTATGCCTACCAAAAATCACCCGTGAATGTTGAAAAATGTGCACACAATGGGCCTTGCAATTGAGTGACGTACGGTGCACGTCATTGGGTCTGTCCGCGGAAAACAGTAGCGACGTGCATCGTACGTCGGTGGGACTCGGCGGGTTAAATGAAAAAAAAATCGATATTGTTTTGATCAGTAGCTTGAAATAAATATATATAAATTAAATATGGACGTTTTCCTTTCCATGTGTCGTCTCACCCAGCATTACAGCCCACAAAGATCTTATTCTCTCACCTCTCCCATTCCACAAGTCCTTGCTCACCACTCCCTACATTCCCCTCTCTCTCTCTCTCTCTCTCTCTCTCTCTCTCTCTCTCATCGTCATGGCTTAAGCTCAATTTCTACTTTCCTCTGTTTCATCACCTTCTTTTCACTTACGTTCCTCGTTTTTAAGTTTTGTTGTCTTTTCATTTTCCTTGCTCATATCTGCTTGTGTAGTGATGAATAAACGTCTTTTTTTTTTCCATAGATGTAACGTTTGCCCTTCACAATATCACCCTTTTCTTTTTTTTCTTAAACCCAAGTTCAATCTCTTCAGTCTATGCGTGAGACGATGGTGCAATGATCAGCACATTTAGCCCGCAAGTACAATATCCCAGGTTCATATATCGTAAAACCTCAGGCTCTTGAGCAAAGTTTGTTTCCCCTATGCTCCTATTCAACCAGCCAGACAAGTGAGGACCTGGATGTAAATTCAATTGTTGTAAGTTGTATTTTAAGGAAAGATTGTGGCTCGGTAGAAACTGCCTGTCTTTCTTAACCTGCCCCGTCCCCACGATGCATGATGCATGTTGCAACATTTTTCATACTGAGACCCAATGGCATGCATCACACATTCTGTAATTGAAAGGCCTGTCGATTGCACATTTTTTCAAGTTTTGCGGGAGATTTTTGGTAGGCATATGTGGGAGACCTTCCTCTACCCCCAGCCAGGCGGCGACACTGCCTGACCCTGTGTAACCCCCCCCCTCAAGGGGTGCGCCATTTTCTCGCAACTCACCTGTTACCAGTAACCTGGCCAGTAAAGACACACAGCACCATGGTCTCTCTGACGAGAGAATTCAAGGGGAAAGTGATTCCCAGTGTAAAGGACAAAGATTACATGGCACCAGAGTTAATAATGAACAGAAGTAATGAGGAGGTAATGTCACCAAGGTAGGTGCGGTATGTTGATGTGTTTGGTGAGTGAACAACGCTTACATTGCCTATATTATTGTGTGAAAACCAATATACTCTTGTACTGCATATAAATTCGTACCAAATAAATAAACATCTACTAAGCTGAGTGATTTTGGTTAAGTTTCCCTCGTATAGGGAGCGTCTTTTATGGAGCGCAGCTTCACAGAAAGCAGTAGTCAGGCGAGGGGCCTCTCACCTGTTTAGGGCATTTTTAACTTCAGGTGAGCGCTCTCTCACTGAATTTTCAATGTGTCTCACCAAAAACGGAAGTTTGAGCCACAAAAAGACAAGTTGAAAATTGGTCGGGTTCTGGAGGTGGGTTGTTTAAAAAAAATGGTAGGTACAGGACGGGTTAACCCGCCCAGTCCCCCTGATGTACGATGTACGTCACAACTTTTTTTCACGCTGAGATGCACCGACTTCCATTGTGCGTCAATCAATCGCAAGGTTCGTCGTTTACACATTATTCAAGATTCACAGGTGATTTTTGGTAGGCATATGTGGGAGAACTTCCTCTACCCCTAGCCAGGTTGCAACACTGCCTGACCCTGCTCACCCCCCCCAGAGATGTGCGATTTTCTCGCAACTCACTTGTTAGCAGTGACCTGGCCAGTAACGATACGTAACGCCACGGTCTCTCTGATGATGAAATTCAAGGCGAAATTATTCCTAATGTGGAGGACAAAGATTATGTGGCACCAGAGTTAATAATGAACAGAAGTAATGAGGAGGTAACATCGCCAAGTTAGGTGCAATATGTTGATTATATTGCCTATATTATTGTGTGAAAAGCAATATACTCTTGTACTACATATAAATTCGAACCAAATAAATAAATATCTATGAGGCTGTGTGGTTTTGGTTAAGTTTCCCTCGCATAGGGATTGTATTTTATGGAGTGCGGCATGATAAAAAACGTAAGTCAGGTGAGGGATTCCTTACCTGTTTAGAATATTTTTCACTTCAGGTGAGCGCTCTCTCAATGAATTTTTGATGTTTCTCACCAAAACCGAAGGTTTGAGCCAAAAAAAGACAAGTTGAAAATCGGTTGGGTTCTGGGGGTAGGTTAGGTAAAAAAAGCAGTCGGGACTGGGCGGGTTAATGGCCATCTTTCACGCAATAGACATTAATCTTGAAATATTGTTTTGGCAAATTTAATTCCGCCTTCTCAGACCAGACAATCAAGCAATGATTTTATTTACAGTATATCTCAAAGTATCAGTGTGAATTCATCCAGTCCTATGTTGAAATCTTTCATCCATGGGAGGAGTGCACTGTGAAAGTCCTATTTCAGTAACCTACGATTTTCATTAACTTTTTGGTAATACGATGCTGTTTTATTTACGCTTGCCGAGATCCATTGCTTGAAGGAGCTAACATTCAAGGTCTTATGACTCACTCTTCAGTAAATTTGTGTTGTGTTAAACAGAATAAATATGTGAAGCTGCTAACACATCTTGCTTAATGGAGACAAAGTTAATACCCTAAGTTGATAAAATCGTTTGATGTGACCCAAGATTAATCAGTGAATTCCACATGACGAAAGAACGTATACTTACTTTCCATCTTATATGTAGTGATGACTATGAGAAGTTGACAAGTCGTAGCTGTTCCACTTTAATATAATGTACACATCCCCATATCGAAGGCAGAACATTACACTTTATCAGCTTGTTTACCTGATCATCTTTCGTCTTGAAGGCGAAGCCGCAGTAAGAGATTAAGACAATACCGCTAGTCTCAAGTTGTGCTGTGGAGAGGATGGAGAGGTCTAGTAAAATATTAACTCTACCTAGATCACGAAGAACTAACATGGAAAGGATGTGGAGCAGTGCTGACACTATATCATGGTGGTGGGCACAAATACATGCAATGCAAAGGATATAGAGCCGTCATATTAACCTTTAAAAATGTGCTAATCATAAAGAAATGCCCTGGAAAGGGTGCAGAATTGTAATATTATCTAACTCTGCCATAGAATTACGAGAAATAAGCTACAAAAGGACGAAAATCTCCGTCAAGTTAAAATGGGTAATCTATACTGTTGTGGTAATACTGGGCAAGATGGTAGCGGGGGAGCCATCTGTTGGCCGTGAATAGAAAACGAACACTTCGCCACCAGCTAAGCTCCGAGGATCTGTAGAGTCGGGTTGCCATATGTCCGGATTTTCCTGGACATGTCCTGCATTTAGGTGTCACAATCTTCGTCCGGTGAGAATTTTGAAAATTCTCCAAAAGTCCGGAATTTCAGCTTCCATCACTTTTTCTCGAAAAAATTAATATAGCTACCATTAAACTCTGTAATGACGAGAAGAGAGAGAGAGAGAGAGAGACTTTCGTGTTTTCGTCAGGTGGTAAGTGTTGTCAACTTGGCTGGTTTAGCACTAGTAGCTAAATAAAATGTCCTGCTTTTTCCTCTTGTTCAAACACGATTTTTTTTCTTTTCATACTTAGCGCTGTTATAGCCCTAAAATAAATGGTAACTGCACACAATTATTGTCTTAGTTTTCATTTTTACACTGTAGCATTTGTTATTCTTATGATCTTATCCTACATCTAAGCCGTTGTTGCATTTTACAATCCTAATCTTGCCTTCTCTGGTACACCTCCCCCCCCCCCCCCTCTCTCTCCTCATCTTATGTCCTCTTTCACCCTAACTCCTTCCTTATTTCTCTTCACGTACTCTCACCGCCACCCCAAAAAAGTGTATTTCTCTCGCTATTCTTTCTCCCTTCCCATTTCCCCTTCTCTCCCCGTCTATTCTCTCCCCGTCTATTCTCTCCCCGTCCTTTTGGCTATACCCGCCACAGCCTTGCTTTTCACCTCAAAGTTCTTCCCCGTTCCACCTCATGCATCCTCGCAGCTCCACAGCACAAAAATCTTTTCCGCTCACACTCTGCCTTGTCACTCCCAATCTCCAAGTCTCTCCTTACTTCTTTCTCTCACTCCTTTCCTTCTTCCTACTACTCCTAATTCTCTCCTTCACCCCTTTCCCTTCTCTATCCCTCCCCATCCCTTCCTGTCACCCATACCCCTCAAAAATCTAATTCCCCTCACTTCAAACCAATATCTCTCACTCCTCTTTCACATGCAAAGTTTTACGCATCTCTTCCCTTTTTTGCTCCTCGTAATTGTTCCCTTTCAACCCCGGTTCTTTCCCCTATCCCTCCAAATCCCCTCCTTTCACCCAAAATCTGCAAAGATCTGTTCCTCTCGCCTGTACCCCAACCCACCTATCATCCGTCTTCCTTCAATCCTTTCCTTCCTCCTATTTCTCTCCATTCCCCTTTTTCATCCCTATTCCGCTTCATCTCCTCGTCTACCTACACCCTACAAAAATATATTCCTCTCGTTCCCATCCCCGTCTCTTCCTACCCGACCTCGTGGCTTCACTCTTGCTGCCTCGCGCGCCATTGGACCGCCGACGCCATCTGTGGACGGCCAGAGTAACTAAGTGTCAGTTCAATACAAGCCTGCGAAGTGCCAACGCCTCTCTGCGGAACAAGATGGCTAGCCCTGTGGCGTGCTAGAAATCTGAGCCGCGATACGTTTTGGTTAAGGGAGAACTGCGCGATTAGTTTGTGTTACGTTAGGTTAGGTTGTGTTGGACTGGGTTAGGTTGTGTTCAGTTGGATTAGATTAGGTCCCGTTAGCATTGGTTAAATCGTGTTTGATTTGCTTAGACTGGTTTATGGTAGGCTATGTTGGGGGAGATTTAGGTAGGTTAGGCCAGATTATGTTAAGTTATGCTACGTTAGATTAGGTTAGTCTTGCACCACGCCCGGCTCAAGGAAAACATTTTACAGGTGTCATAAATATACCTAGACTCTTGGGAGCTTCTACAACGACAAGGTGTAGCCGATGGTGCAGTGGGAAATCTTTTAACTAGATCATCTCAAGTTCCATTCTCGTATCGCCCTGACTGCTGGGAAATTTTGTGTTCCTCATCTCCCTGTTCCCTTAGTAGTACATCTGGGGACCTGGATGTAAATGTGATGGCTGTGTTTAGTGTTCTACAGGGAATAAGTCATAGAAAAATTGAGTGTCTGCCCTAACGAACATCTAGTCAGTTTTCTTTTCCATTATCATCATCATCATCATCGCCTCCTCCTCCTCATTTTTCTTCTCTCTCTCTCTCTCTCTCTCTCTCTCTCTCTCTCTCTCTCTCTCTCTCTCTCTCTCTCTCTCTCTCTCTCTCTAACAGTATGACGTTGCTGCTGCTGTCTGCCTACCTCTTTGTCATTTTCAGGTCTGTCTGTCTGTCTCTCTCTCTCTTGTCTCACCTGCACCATTACCTCCTCAACGAATCACCAAGAGTTCCAACACACCTGACAGTCTGGATTCACAAACACATCTTAGTATCAGTTCCCCGACATAACTGCTATTTACTCCTGCAGGAAGGACAAGGAAGGCACAGTGCAGCACCTCACACAACTTTCGTTTCTCCTACAAAATAATAATCATAGCCAGGAGAGGGTAATGATCTCAAGGTCTTGCATCTGATACACGACTGGCTGCTGATTGGGTGGAGCTTTAGAGCATCTCATGTGTCATATGGATGCTCAGTCTGCTGATGTGGGCGTGGGTGTGGCGGTGGGAGTAGGATATGAATAGATAATACAGGAAAGCTATCGATAACGTTGACTGAGCCTTTCCCCTATACAAGAGGAATCATCCATGGATCGCCCTACATGTATATCAGGTGTTATATATCTAAGGTGTTTATGTATCAGTACTGTGTTACAAGTACAAGCATTATTATTTACACTGGCCATTATTCTCGTGCGGTAAGGAAGCCTGTTAACACCTCTTCCTTACCGGTTTATTTCTGATTTTGCTCTGGTACTATACTGTATTCTTGTGTCCCATTCATTCAATCCATGTCGACCTTAAAAGATATAAGAAGCAAACAAGAGGATGTTAATGGTTGTTTGAAAAATAAATCGTTAAGGAAGGGGTGCTAGGGAGTCGCTTTATACAGGCTCTGCGATCTTACTCCTGCAGTCGATTTTATTCCGCTAAGGGAAGAACTCTATTAAGAATTTTATTATCAGAATATCTAAGCATAAATTTTGAGACAGGATGGAGATGGTTTATATTAATGCCTATCGAGGACACGTGATCTATTGTGATTGAAGTTCAGTTTTTAAGTTTCAGTATTACCCAAACCTACGACACGCAACCGTCCAATTTCCTATCCAGGTCCTTATTTTAACCTAGGACCCTCTGGCTGCGGGCCAAGAATGCCTTCGATTATACTACTGCCAGCCCAGACGACTATATTCTCTCTCTCTCTCTCTCTCTCTCTCTCTCTCTCTCTCTCTCTCTCTCTCTCTCTCTCTATGGGTCCATATTTTCGTCCCTTTGCTACATATTTCGTGTAGCTCAGTGGCAGGAAAAGACAATATTATGACCCTACTTTCTTCCATAGCACTTCTTCGAGACTAGCATGAAATTCTGGGGTTATTCTCTCTCTATAACTCAGCTTTCAGGATGAAAGGATGACAATTTAGGCCAAGTTAGGGTAAAATTGTAAAGTATTCATTTCAGGATGCATCTTTCGTCGTAAAGAGGGTTATAGGTAACAAATCCAGATCATTAAAGCCATCCTAAGCTGAATAAAATCGTCTGAAGGCAGTAATAACGCAGAACGTATATTACCGGACTCAGCTGGTTAATACAAATCGTCTGCTGTTAATATGTGTTCATGTAAACCAGGCGTCACGTTGCCGTCTCCCCATCCTGAGTGTTGAGCTGTAAGTAGCAGTTAGTGTTTGAATATGTTGCTGCTCAAGAATAAGTGCAATGAAAGAGTTCCTGGGTCTTATACCGGTTTTACTCTAACTTGACCAAAATTGCCATTTCTCCAACTTGAATGCTCAGTTGTGAAAATAGATTAACGCTGGAATATGGTGCTAGTCGCGAAGAAGTGCTACGGAAGGGATGTAGAGCGGCAGCATTGTCTCTTTCTGCACTGAGATACATGAAATAAGCTACAAAAGGACGGAAACCTAGGCAAGATAGGGTGAAAAGATTATAGTACTGCGTTATTCAGCCACTGAAGAAGGTGAGATAGACTGCAGAAGAACGAAAATCACGACAAGTTAAGGTGAATGAATATCGTACGAAGAATTCATGGCCTGCCAATGTTTTGCAAAGGTTAGTGCATTACATTTCTGCATAAAAGACTCACTCAAGCTACTAAAACAACAGGACGCATAACAACTTACCGCTAGCATTATTTTCTCCATGAATTTTCTAGCACTTTTCCATGATTTTTTCTTGATTTTTCCAGTATTTTTCCATGATTTTTCCATGAATATTCCATGATTTTTCCATGATATTTCTATGATGTTTCTAGCATTCTTCCATGATTTTTCTGGTATTTCTCCATAACTTTTCCATGATGAATCCAGCATTTTTCTATGATCGTCAAGCATTTTCAATTATTTCTCCAGCAACTTCCCATTTTATCTCCGTGATTTCTCCTTGCTTCTTCCGGCATTTTCCATGGTATTTGCAGCAATTTCCATGAGTTTGAAGCATTTTTTCATGATTTTTCCAGCATTTTTCCATCTTTTCCCATAATGTTTTGATTATTTATCCAGCTTTTTTCCTAGAGGTGCATCTTTCAAATCTCCATCCTATAACATGCCTGATAACATCAGGAGGGTAACACCCCACAAGTTAGCAGTAGGGGAGGTGAATGTCAGGTGCGTCGAGGCTTTAATTTCAGATGGGCATAAAATCGTCAATTTTCTCCCGATTCACTCCAAATTTGGTACGTGACATATTTGATTAGATATCCTGTTGTGTTGATACGTCAGCACTAAAATGATTCCCTGGGCGGGTTTGCTGTGCCTTGTCGTCGCTTGTTATTTTTTTATTTAACTTTTTAACAGGTACAAAAAGAGACAGTGAAACGCGGTGGGCGAAATCCTAAGGTATTTTTCGAATTTGGCGAAGCAGTGATGAGTAACTTCAAACTGCAAGAGGATTACTGATCTAGTTTTGTTATCACCCGCCTTTATAAGGCGGAGTGATAATGTTATTGCCAGCCTTTGTGTGTGTGTGTGTGTGTGTATCTGTTCTCATTATAATTCATGTACGGCTTGAGCTATCAACATGAATCCTTCAGGGTATTAAGGTATGGCCAAAATCTTGGCCGAGTTCGAAAATGGGCCTTCGTGGTCAAGGTCAAGGTCACCAAAGTCGCTGCCAAACGTCAACTAGCTTTAATTGCCCACCTTTAACAGCATTATTTCTCATGAACAGATGAGATATAAACATGAAACCTTCAGGGTATCAAGATGTGGCCAAAATCTTAGACTTGGCCAACAGCATATTCTGATGGGCGATTAGCATTCGGCTCATGAATGCTTTTTTTTTCAGTGATGGCGAGCGATAAGCATTAGTGGACAAATGCTTTGGCTTTTGGGGGAGGGGGATAATAGGTCAAAGGATAAGAACATAGGGACTGGTCAATGTCAGACCTAGCAAGATGAACTTGGAATATTAATTCCATTTACAAATCGCCCAGTATAACGCTTAAGAGTACGGCGGGAACCAAGGCATTTGTTTTTTAGAACAATCATTCAAAGGTCAAGTCAAAGCTTAGGCCTTATGTCTGGGTGGCAACGAAATTATTAGACTTTTTTTTTTTCTAAATTATTAGACTAATTTTGATCAGAATTTACCAAACTTGCCTGAAGTGTTGAAGGTCAGCCAAAGTGTTAACTTGTATTTTTTTTCTTTTCTTCTTTAAGAACAATCAGTCAAAGTCAGCATCACATGGAAAGCAGTATAAACTGATTTAGGTCAAACATTTCTGAGGAGTTCATGGCACAGAAAGAGTACATGGATTCGATTTTGATAACAATAATTCAAACATCAAGGCCACAGCGAAAGTTCAAATTTCAAGACCACAGGACAAATCAATACAAATTGTTTTGATTCGATTTTGACCAAACATGATGGAATGACTAAGGGTTTATAATTCTTTAAACAATTTTTCCTTTAACCCTTAACCGCCGGCTGACGTGTATGGACGTCGCGATTCAGGACGTAAAGAGCCGCCGGCTGACGTGATATACTGCACTCACCTTCCCACCACCCTTTGAGTGCACGGCCATTTTCTATGATACCCACTAGATAGGTAGGACCCCCAGGTACCCCTTGGATGCCCGCCTCAGTCCGTACATGGCTCTGGTAGAGTGTAGAGTGATTTTTTTTAAAGCCTCCTCATCCTATTCCATCCCTCCATGAGTGGGGCCAATTGCATCATCGATCCCCGCGAAAATTTTTCCCTTACCACTGGGGAATGGTCTCAGTGATTGAGCAGGTGTGTGGGAAATTGAAAACAGTAAACATGTATGCACAAATGTTATAAAACTTTATTTCACAACACTTACTAGATATAACTTGTAATAGCTTACATTTCACTTATGTATTTAAAAAAAAAACAAGTCTTACAAGTGATTTGCAATAAGTGTTACTGTTTATTGTCATGACTGGAAATACCTTTAGTAACCCTATCTAGTACAATGAAAGAAAACCAAAAGTGCATGGGAGAGTAAGAAAATGATCTCGTTGGCTGTAATTTAAGTTTTTCCCCTCATTACTCAGAAAATAATGTTGAAGATGTGAGCATTAGCGTATTTGTGATGTAAAGTACAAAAAATGTAAGGTGTGTATAACATTGGTAATATTTTCACGTTGCCCATGATTAGTACAAATTAGTCACAATTTCAGAGGAGTAAACTGAAGCACCAATCGAGCAGGGCAGTACCCCCAAAGTGGATGGAAAGCTGATGACAGGGAGGGCTGGAGCTCCCATTTCATCAGCCCTCATGACTCGTTCCTGACCATACCCCTTTGCTGACCTTTTTCAGTGTTTCAGTAACACAGAGTAGGCCAGTATGCTCTCCAGTACAAGTTTCTCTAGCTGTCAACACCAAACTACATGCACAGCACACACTACACATCCTTTTCAAAATTAAAAAAGAAAAATGGCGTTATTCCATCAGGCCTCGCAATCCCCAGGGGGGGGACCCTAAATGCCCCCATCTGCCCCTCTTCCAGTGACGACTCAGCGAGATGCCTGGAATCACTGTCTAACTCACTTCTTCATTTTTGCAACATTCACGGCCTTTCCTCTAACTTTGTCTCTGTCGAACACCACATCTCCTCCTCTAAACCTCACTGTCTCTTCTTGACAGAGACTCAGCTGTCTGAGACAACTGACAGCAAACCCTTTTCTCTTTACTCCTACTTTCTCTATACTCATTTCAAAGCCAAAGGTGACTTGTGTATATGTACGCAATGACTTGTCTTGCTCTTATGTTTCTGAACTTGATTCATCTGAATTCTCTATTCTCTGGCTTCGGCTTTCCTGTCATTCTCTGACTAAATATATCTGTGCTGTTTACTTATCTCCTAATTCCACTGACTATAAAAAATTCATTGACTATCTTACATCTATGATGGAACACATTCTATCCATTTCTACCTTCTCGTAAATCTCCATTCTAGGAGATTTCAATGTTCACCACCACCTTCGGCTCTCCTCTCCTTTCACTGATCCACCTGATGAACGAGCCTACATCTTTTCTATCCGTAACCCGCCCAGTCCCACCGACTTACGATGCACGTCACCACTTTTTTCACACTCAGACCCACAGACGTGCATCGTACATCAGTCGATTGCAAGGCCCTGTCGTTTGAACATTTTTCAAGATTCGCAGGTGATTTTTAGTAGGCTAATGTGGGAGACCTTCCTCTATCAGCTGTCAAGCGGGGATACTGCCTGGTCCCACCTGACCCCCCTCTCTCCCACACTCGACAATTCACCTGTTAGCAGTAACCTGGCCAGTAAAGACATGTTGCCCCATGGTCTCTCCAATGACGAAATTCACGGTGAAAGTGATTCTTGAGGTGGAGGACAAAGAAATGAAGAAACTAGAGCAAGAAACAAACAGAAGTAATGAGATGCTAATGTCGTATATGAATGTGCCATATGTGGATGTGTTTGGTGACTGAACAATGCTTCTATTGCCTACATAATAGCGTGAAAACCAATATAGTCTTGTATTACACATAAATTCATACCAAATAAATAAATAAATACGTAATTTAAAGTGGTTTGAATTAGTTTACCCTCCCATAGTTCGTTTTCTTTGTAGCCAGATACCCTGAGAGAGAACGAAAGGTAAGGCTGACTTGTCACCTGTAGCAACATTTAGTAGCTCAGGAGAGCGATATCTCTATGAATTTTTGATGTTTCTCACCAAAAGAGGAGGTTTGAGCAAAAAAAAAAAAGTTGAAAATCAGTCGGTTTCTGAGGGTGTGTTGGGTAAAAAATCAGTCGGGAGTGGGCGGGTTAATGACCTAGAGCAGCTTGTCTTCCCGTATCCCTGACTGCCTTGGAGAGAGCTCCAACATACTTGACCTCTTCCTTACAATTAATCCTTCTGCTTACGCTGTTAATCTTTCCTCTCTGATCACAACTTTACTACAATAACCTGTCCTAGCGCTCCGGTATGGCCTGTGGACCCCCCAAAGAAACGTCGACTGTGGCATTTTGGAGCTGCGGATTGGGAGGCCATCAGGCAATATTTCTCTGATTTTCCCTGGAATTATTATTGCTTCCATGGTCTGGAAGCCATCTGAGTGTGCCTTGTGCATTACGGAGGTTATTCTCTTGGGCATGGAAGCATACATTCCTTTCTCATACCCTTTGACTAATACAAGAAAGCCTTGGTTTAATCATGCTTGTTCCAATGCTGTCTGCAACAAGGAGAAGGCCTATAAAAGGTGCCGGAGCCAACCCACCCCTGAATCACATCTTTTTTATGTTTCAGCCCCGAATCGTGCTAAGTCTGTTCTTCACTCTGCTAAAAATAATTTCGTCCGTGCTAAATGCTCTCAACTCTTCAACTCGAATTCTTCCCGCTTCTTTTGGTACGTTGCCAAAAACCTTTCTAACAACTTTACCTCATCATCCTCCCTCCTGTTTTCTACTCTGATGGCTCTGTAGCTATTTCTTCTACTGATAGATCTCTTCACTCAGACTTTCTCTTCCAATTCCATCTTAGACGATTCCGGTGCTGTTCTTCCATCACTTCCCCCCTCTGACTTCCTTATGGCTGATATTAAAATTTCTTCAGCTGATATATTTTCTGCCATCACTGGCCTTAATACTAACAAAGCATATGGGCCTAATGGAGACTCTCCTGTTGTCCTCAAGAACTGTGCTTCTGTGCTTACACCCTGCGGTGGCTCAGTTGGTAAAGTGGTGGCCTGCAGTCCTAACGGACCCAGTTTCAAATCCGCGCTGGGGCAGGGAACAGTTTAAGGATTTTAATTTCATTAAATCAGGCATTACTGATCTACCAGAAGGCCCGCCGACATGTCATAAAAATACCCCTGCTAATACCAATACACCACCCCAGTATGAGACAGCCCTAGCATGTATTCAATATAGACGGTGGGTGTTAGCACCGAAGTGGTGACATGTATGGTATGTAAGTGGTGACATGTAGGAGGACTGCTGGGCCTTGACAGAAGGCTGTGAAGCCTATGCCCAGAGTTGGATACATAATTTAAAAAAAAAATAATAAATCTTTTGCCTTTGTCTTTCAACTTGTACCTTTCCTTCTTGCTGGAAGTCTGCTCTCATTCAGCCAGTCCCAAAGAAGGGTGACCATTCCCAACCCTCTAACTATCGTCCGGTTGTTTTAACATTCTGTGTCTCAAATGTTTTCGAGTCAATTATTAACAGAAAAATTTTAAAGCATCTTTCCTATCACAACCTTCTTTCCGATCGTCAGTATGGGTTCCGTCCGGGACGATCCACTGGTGATCTCCTCACCTGCCTTTCAGACTCCTGTTCATCGTCCTTTCGGGACTCTGGCGAAAGTTTTGCCATTGCACTTGACATCTCAAGGGCTTTCGATCGAGTCTGGCATAAATCTTTAATTTTCAAGCTTCTCTCTTACGGTTTCTATCCTTCTATGTGCGCCTTCATCTATAGCTTCTTTTTTGGTCGTTCTATAGCCGCTGTTGTAGACGGCCATCGTTCTTCTAGATCTATCAACAGTTGTGTTCCTCAGGGCTCTGTCCTATCACCAATTTTCATCCTTTTATTCATAAATGACCTTCTAAGCTGTACACTCATGATCACTAATCTGTGACCGGAGACGCGTGGCGGGTAGTGTTATGACCAAACACGAGCCACGCATTCGAACACAGCCTCCACACTACTGGGCGGGGCAAAGAACAGTAACCAGGTGAACTGACGCTTTCTACGCCACATACCTCTGATACTACCATATTTTTATGGTTTCACTTCCATAATATAGTAGTCTGCTTTTATTGACAGGGGCCGACATTACTTCAATCTGCAGTTGGGCAGTTGCCATAAGTAAACAGGCATGTGCCACTGGATGTGGGTACTGGCATCATATATAATAATCATTTATGAATTAACGGCATTAACTGGCACACATTTTGACCAGAGGGCGCAACCATTCCCACTGGATGGTAACTGGGCTTGTTATCGCTAGTAAAAATCATAGAAAAGCACTCGGGAGCCGTATGTTTATCGCCCGCCAGAATATGCTGTTGGCCAAGTCCAAGATTTTGGCCATATCTTGATACCTTGAAGGATTCATGTTGATAACTCATGCCGTTCATGAGATATAATGGTGGTAAAGGTGGGCGAAAAAACAAGCTGACCTTTGGCAACCATTTTGGTGACGACCTTGACAACTAGTGCCCATTTTCGAACTTGTCCAAGATTTTCGTCATATCATGGCAGGGGACAGAGTGACATGGAGGCGATTTGTTTGTGGCCACCCCGTTCGGGATTGAGGCGTCTGGCAATAGATAGATAGATGATACTCTGAAGGTTTCATGTTGATAACTCAAGCCGTTCATGAGATATAATGGAAACACACACACACACACACACGCACACACACAGGCAGGCAAAAAGATTATTGCTCTGCCTTGCTAAAATGCGAGCAATAAACCTTTAGTTCAAAGTGGCAAGTAATGGTAAATTTTTGTCAGTGATATAAATCACACTTGGAATATGTCGTGTGGATGCCGGCTGCTGTGGTAGTCGCGGATATTTTTCCGCTATGACCTATCAACAACTCGGTTAAAGGCTCGCCTCAAGAAATAGGTCTGTGAAATAATCAGATTAATGAAAAGCAGTGTGAATGTCAAATAGTATCAAGCACTTATTACACACTTAAAATAACAGCCATGACAAACTTTCATGTGTATTTCTTAAAATGCATACTGTATATATTACTTGAAAAAGTAATATAAAATGTGAAGCGAAAGTGTTTCAGTGATGCTTAGAAAATTATCCATTGAAGCACTAAACCTTTCTGGAACGATGATTGAGCATGTTTGATTGCGTAGCCTACTCCTGGCCACGACTTTGGCTAACTCTCTGGTCAGAGATTAGTGATCATGAGTGTACATCTAACCCTACCCACTCATATGCTGTTGATTCCACCCTTCACATTTCCATTCGGTTCTCGCAACGTCCATCTCACCAGTTGCTTCAGCAAACAAGGGATGAAGCTATGGCACACCTAATATCTGACTTGGCTCATATCTCTGACTAGGGTAAAACTAATATTGTTGTTTTTAATGTATCAAAAACTCAGTTTTTACAAGTATCAACCAGACACAATCTTCCACAGGAGTACCCACTAATGTTTAATAATATCCAGCTCAGTCCTGCATCATCCTTAAACAAGCTTGAGGTTTCATTCACTCCGGACTTATCTTGGAAATATCATATTACTTCTCTTGTAATATCAGCTTCCAAGAGTTTAGATGTGCTAAGCCGACTTCATACCTTCTTTAAGCCTGCACAGTTGTTCATTTTATACACGGGTTTTATTCGCCCCTGTTTAGAGTACAACTCTCATGTGTGGGGAGGCTCCCCACATGCAGTTCTTCTCAATAGGGTGGAGTCAAAGGCTTTTCATCTCATTAACTCTCCTCTCTTACTGGCTCCCTTCAACCTCTGTCTCTTCGCCTCACTGTTGCATCTTTATCTCATTTCTATCACTACTTCAGTGGTCACTGCTTCTTTGAAATGTCTGCTTGCATCCCTCCACCTCGAGGACGGACGCGTAGCACCCATCTAGCAACAAACTCTCACTCCTTTTCTGTCCAACTCCTAATGCAAGAGTTAACCGTTACTCCCAGTCCTTCATTTATGCAACAGGTCAACTCTGGAACTGTCTTCCTCTGACTGTATTTCCTACTTCCTATGACATCCAGTCTTTCAAATGCAGTGTGTCCATGTATCTCGAAATGAAAAGATCTTGAATTTGACTGTTTTCTATTTTGTTTTTTCTTGGAGGGAACAGTTTGTGGGCTCATGGCCTTTGGTTCCATGTTTCTTGCATAACAAAAAAAGTAATTACCTCATACTCAACTATACTGCGTGAAACAGCCAGAGCATTTACTTCTCAAAGTGCAATTACCCATAATCGTAATGTCAAGTGCAAATATAAGTGCCGTAGTAGAGGGAAATTATTATAAACGATGCAAGAAGTTAGTATTAAAAATAAACATCGGAAAACCAGTCATCTTTAACTTGTCCTTACTCATCGACGGGACAACCTGGAGACTTCGGAATATTTTCATTTGAAAAAGGAAGAGTTGATGAGTGTTATGAGATTTTATCTGCTTCTCAAGCTATTATAGTTTGGAAGATATTAGAATCTGAAATAAGGGTATTTTTGCAAAAATATCGGAAATCCCCCGTTAAGAGGAGTGGGTGACGGCTAGGAGGCCACGGCGGCTGGAGGTTAACGTGGAGACGAAAATTCTAAATTTTGAACGATAAGCAATGGTATATGTAGCCAGTTTCATTCGACATTGGGTTGACCCTAGGGTGTGTGAAGGTATTTTTGGCAAAGTCAAATGTTGGCTCATTCGACCAATTGTTGGGAGCAAGTGTTTCACGTTCTGAGGGCTCTTTCTTGTTGCGATATTACAATTCAAGTACAGTAATTTTAATTTGAGTAATAGAGCCGTAATACCTTATGCAGGTTGTCTGCATTTCTGTTTCAAACCTGACATTACAATATATTTTTATTTATCTCGATAAAGATCTCCCAAAGTAAAACCACAAAAAACGATCTCTGTTAACCCGACTTATTTTTACCCCTCATTACAATGTTAATCTTTAAATTCATCATTACTACCTCTGGATGACTTTATTAATCTTACTGACGATTTGTAGGGTTTGAAAATAACCATTCCACCACCATTATAGTTTCGTATTTTATTTTTGGTCTTGCCAGACGACAGTATTCAACTTCTGTCAGAGCAAAGTGCTTAGACAGATGTTACGTCTCCTTTCAGATGTTCCTAATACTATATTTCACAGTAACTTGGGACAGTAGCTCTCTTAACAAGATATATTCCCTTGTCGACTGCCTGCCGCCGAGTATAGCAACATTTCCATAATACTAAACATTAACAGTAACGTGGCTCATTAACCTCCATTTATGGTTATTCTATTTTTTCTTTTCCTATATATGATATGGAGGGAGATTCCGAGCTTGGCAGAGACAAGAGAGCGTATTTAAAATCTGTTTAGTTCAGAAATAATTTATCTAACTTCTTTCCTTTTGGTGTATCAGGCTCCACTGCACCAACATGTGGTGCTCTGCAGAGATTGTATGTAGGGTGAGAAGTGCTTGTTGTGTTGGAGTGGCTTTGGATGTGTGTGTAGCCTGTGAATCAAGTGCAATCGGCCCGCGCAAGCCGACTGGGTGCATGCATACTTTATAGTATGCGACACTGGTTCAACCACAGCACCCCTTATGTCCGCCAAAGCAGTACTTGGTCAGAAGAACGCTCCCAAAGTTTATCACCCTGGCGGGGCGCGAACCCTCATTCTTCAGTGTATGAAACGTTAGGAATAATTTATTTGCCTTCTGGGACTTGAAGGTATAAAGTCATGAGCGAAAGAGCATGGAGTAGACTGTAGCACCAGTCAAGCAGGGTAGCACTCCCAAGGAGGATGGAAAGCTGATGACAGGGAGAGCTGGAGCTCCCGTTTCATCAGCCCTCAGGACTTGTTCCTGACCACCCCCCTTTGCTGAACTTTTTCAGTGTCTCAGTAACACAGAGAGTAGACCAGCATGCTCTCCAATACAAGTTTCTCTAACTGTCAACACCAAACTACATACACGCTACACACTACACTTCCTTTTCAAATTTTTTTAAAATGGCTTCTGAAAATCGTGCCTCGGAGTCCCCAGGGAGGGGGGGACCATAAATGCCCCCACCATCCGCCCCTCTCCCGGTGACGACTCTCGGAGCTGCCTGGAACCACTGTCTGACTCACTCCTTCATTTCTGTAACATTCGCTGCCTTTCCTCTAACTTTCGCTCTGTTGAGCACCACCTCTTCTCCTCTAAACCTCACCTTCTCTTTCTTTCTGAGACTCAGCTATCTGAGACAACTGACAGCAAACCCTTTTCTGTATCCTCCTACTTTCTTTATTCTCATTTCAAAGCCAAAGGTGGCTGTTGTGTATATGTACGCAACGATCTATCTTGCTCTCATGTTCCTGAACTTGATTCTTCTGAATTCTCTACTCTCTGGCTTCGGCTCTCCTGTCATTCTCTGACCAAATATATCTGTGCTGTTTCCTTATCTCCTAATTCTACTGTATATCAAAAATTCTTTGACTATCTTACTTCTACGATGGAACACATTCAATCCATTTCTCCTTTCTCTGAAATCTCCATTTTAGGAGATTTCAATGTTCACCACCACCTTTGGCTCTCCTCTCCTTTCACTGATCCACCTGGTCAACAAGCCTACATCATTTCTATCCTTAATGACCTAGAGCAGCTTGTACAGCACCTTACCCGTATCCCTGACAGCCTTGCAGAGAGTTCCAACATACTTGACCTTTTCCTAACAACTAATCCTTCTGCTTACACTGTTAATCTTTTCTCTCCGTTGGGCTCCTCCGATCATAACCTTATTACCTTAACCTGCCCTATTCCTCCAGTACAGCCTGTGGATCCTCCAAAGAAACGCCGCCAGTGGCACTTTGGAGCTGCAGATTGAGAGGCCCTCAGGCAGTACTTCTTTGATTTTCCTTAGAATGATTATTGCTTCCATGGCCGGGAGCCGTCTGAGTATGCCCTGCGCATTACGGAGGTTATTCTCTCGGGCATGGAAGCATACATTCCTTTTTCATATCCTCTGACTAATGCGAGAAAGCCTTGGTTTAATCACGCTTGTTCTAATGCTGTCCGCAACAGAGAGAGGGCCTTTCAAAGGTACCGGAGCCAACCCACCCCTGAATCACATCTTTTTTTATATTTCTGCCCGGAATCGTGCTAAGTCTGTTCTTCGCTCTGCTAAAAATAATTTCATCCGTGGTAAATGTTCCCAACTCTCCAACTCGAATTCTTCTCGCTCCTTTTGGCATCTTGCCAAAAACCTTTCTAACAACTTTACCTCATCATCCTTCCCTCCTCTTTTCTACTCTGATGGCTCTGTAGCTATTTTTTCTACTGATAAAGCAGATCTCTTTGCTCAGACTTTCTCCTCTAATTCTGCATTAGACGATTCCGGTGCTGTTCCTCCATCACTTCCCCCCTCAGACTTCCTCATGACTGGCATTAAAATTTCTTCAGCTGATGCATTTTCTGCCATCACTGGCCTCAATATTAACAAGACATATGGGCCTGATGGAGTACCTCCTGTTGTCCTCAAAAACTGTGCTTCTGTGCTTACACCCTGCCTAGGTAAACTCTTTCGCCTTTGTCTCTCAACTTGTACCTTTCCTTCTTGCTGGAAGTTTGCTCTCATTCAGCCAGTCCCAAAGAAGGGTGACCATTCCCAACCCTCTAACTATCGTCCAATTGCTTTAACATCCTGTGTATCAAAAGTTTTCGAATCAGTTCTTAACAGAAAAATTTTAAAGCATCTTTCCTGTCACAACTTTCTTTCTGATCGTCAGTATGGGTTCCGTCAGGGACGCTCCACTGGCGACCTTCTCACCTACCTTTCAGACTCCTGGTCATCCTCCTTTCGGGACTTTGGCGAAAGCTTTGCCATTGCACTTTACATCTCAAAGGCTTTCGATCGAGTCTGGCATAAATCTTTAATTTCCAAACTGCCCTCTTACGGTTTCTATCCTTCTATCTGTGCCTTCATCTCTAGCTTCCTTTCTGGTCGTTCTATAGCTGCTGTTGTAGACGGCCATCGTTCTCCTAGACCTATCAACAGTGGTGTTCCTCAGGGCTCTGTCCTATCACCAACTCTCTTTCTTTTATTCATCAATGACCTTCTAAGCTGTACATCTAACCCTATCCACTCATATGCTGATGATTCCACCCTTCACCTTTCCATTCGATTTCCGCAATGTCCATCTCAGCAGTTACTTCAGCAAACAAGGGATGAGGCTATGGCACACCTAATGTCTGACTTGGCTCATATCTCTGATTGGGGTAAAAATAATAATCTTGTTATTTTTAATACATCAAAACTCAGTTCTTCCACTTATCAACCCGACAAAATCTTCCTCAGGATTACCCACTAATGTTTAATAATGTCCAGCTCAGTCCTGCATCATCCTTGAACATGCTAGGGGTTTCATTCTCTC
>JAGKTI010011428.1:14246-26418 GCA_018397915.1 Birgus latro | reverse complement strand
CAGGTGCGGCTTCTCCTGGGAACTGCCTCTGAGTGGAGGGAGATTGAGGAGTCCCGCTCGGCTGCAGGAGTGGGTAGGTGAGCAAGGGATGTCTTCAGAAGGGGAAGACACGGGTAGGGGGCTCGTGGCGGCTCGTGGCTGTTCCCTCCTTGGCACGGCTGGTGGCCATCACCAAGTCCCCTAGAGTGATGGGTGCGGAGCGTCTGGTGGCCATCACTGAGTTCCCATGCTCCGGACAGACTGCTGACTGAGTGCGGCTGGTGGCTGTCACCGAGGTGTCACACCCCAGAAGGACTGCAGTCGCAGTGCAGCTGGTGGCTGTCACCGAGGTCCTGCTTCCCGACGGGACAGGAGTCAAGGTGCGGCTAGTGGCCGTCACCTGGCTGCTGGTCTGGCTGGTGGCTGTCACCGAGGTTCCGTTACCCAGGGGGACTGCAGATGTAGTGTGGCTGGTGGCCGTCACCGAGGTCCTGTTACCCAGGGGGACTGCAGATGTAGTGTGCCTGGTGGCCATCACCCATCTGCCGGTGCAGCTGGTGGCCGTCACCAAACTTACGTCCCCTCTTGGGGTTGCAGCCAAGGTGCGACTGGTGGCTGTCACCAAGGCCCTGCTCCCAGGAGGGCTTTTAACAAGAGAGCGGCTGGTGGCCGTCTCTACCCCAGTGCGGCTGGTAGCCATCACTTGGTCCTGCAGAGGGAGTGAAGCAGCTGCGGAGCGGCTGGTGGCCATCTCTCCTGGTGCGGCTGGTCGCCGTCACCTGGGTGCTGTCTGAGGCTAGTCTTTTAGCCCCACCCCAAACCTGATGAGTGCTGGCCTAGCTGGAGTGTAATGCTCTGGGACTGCATACTCCAGGCAGTGTTGGTTGTGGGTAAGAGGGGTGCAGGGCAATGGAGGATGTACTCCCGTCTCGCTCTGAGCCCATGCGTTCTCTATCAGCCTCTCTGTGGTCTCCTAGGGTGGGGGCCACACCCCTGTCATCCCTCCATGGGATGGGTGTCACGCTGCCCCGCTCCTGGTGTTTTGGGCATTTCACCACCGTCATCAGGGAAAAAGTCACGTGCCTGTGCCTGGAGGTAATATGTGTTGGTGGTGGCAGTCTGATTGTTTAGTGTGAGGTGGCGGAGGAGGGCGGTCAAGTGGGGGATGAGTGTCTGGGTCCTGGTGGTGGGAGTAGGTGTTCAATCTCCTTCAGACACCGAAAGGTCCCGAGGCTATTGACGTTACCGTGCCTCGAGGTGCAGCTGTGCAGGGCTCTGCTCCTGCACGGCGGCGCCCCTCGGCCTGGGATCGTCAGCCTAGGGACCCTCGATGCTCTGGGGAGATTGACGCTATAGTCACAGTGTGTATCGCGACGGCTCGAGCATTTTGTGGTGGTGACAAGGCAGCGATGCTTGTTCTTCTTCCACAGATTTTTTAGAAGAACGGGCTTCCACACATTGTCATCCCGCAGTGCTTTGCCCGCGATACTTATACTGCCCCTCGTCAGGAGCGTCGCGCCCCAAAGCTGCAGCCTCCTAGACCCCGCCCAACACCGCGGATCAGGCTCCAGCTCGATGCTCCCCTTAATCGAGCATCTGCTGCCACCGCCACTACCGTTGCTGCACCGCCCTCCGAGACAGCCCAGCCAGCTCCTACTGTCGATTCCCTCTGCTCGCCGTCAGTAGCCGAGGAAAGGGTTCCTTCTCCTGTCTCCTCCACTGACAGGGAAGAAGTGGACCTCCCGCCCTCGACTCCTCCACCTGCTGTTGATGGCGAGCCGAGGAGAAAGAAGAAAAAGAGGAAGGGGAAGAAAGGCGGGCCTCCACCACCGGTAGAGATGGAGACAGACCATCCCACGTCTCCTCCACCATCTCCACCGCCTGCCTCCACCACTGCTGACCGCCGTCAGGAAGTCTTGGCCCGACTCCCTCCACTGAGAGAGGAAACTCGCGCCCATCTCGAGTCTCTCTCAGTGGATCAGATCTTTGAACAGCAAGATCGATACCATCAGGCCAACTTCTCTGACGTGACGGACTCCCTCACCACCTCCACGTACACTGTCAGCAGTTTAACGACCACCACGGCGAGTGTCTGTGACGAGCGAGATCCATGCCGACGACGTGGCCATTTTAGACTACGTCGTCCGCGCTATATTAAAACAGCACGGTCTACACTAGCTGAAGCTAGTTCACCTGCCTTCCATCTGCAGTTCACTCACTACGGGCTGTCCACCCTGAGCCCGTGCCACATCTTATCATCATCAGCCCATGTTCCCCGCTACCATATGCCCTTTTTCCACCCAGCCAGACCAGCGAGAAGTGCACCGCCCAGGTGCCTTCTCCTCCAACCAGCACAGCACTCACCAGACTCAGGGTGGGACTTGTTTTCATACAGTCCCATGTAGGCCCTCGGTAATGTCCACTGGACTTGCCACTAGAGGAGGAATGGCCACCGGTCTTCCCAGTCCTACACACCCCAAGGGGAGCAGTGATACAGTACCGTCCGCTGGACTTGCTGTAGAGGAAGCGTCTACCCACCAGTGGAAGCAGGGGCATGGTAATGTCCACCGGACTTCCCTTACTTGTCATCCCAGGGAAGGAAGCAGAGCCATGGTAGCGTCCATCGGACCTGCCATTGAGGGGGCATACCCCTCGGCTGTGACCTTGGTAACGTCCACCGGACTTACCACAGGCACAGGAATGTCCACCGGACTACTACTCCCTGCTGCCCCTGGGACAAGTGGTGCCCTAGTAACGTCCACTAGACTTGCCGGGCAGGAGGAACATCCTTTGAACTTCCTTCCTCCACTCCCCTGCCCGGGAGCCTTGGTAACGTCCACCGGACTTGCCAAGCAGAGGGAGCATCCACCGGATCTCCTTCCACTGCCCCGGAGTGGAGTTCTGGGAATGTCCACCGACCTTGCCAAGCCAAGGGAGCGACCGCCATTCTTCTCTCCTCCACTACCCCGGAGGCTCCCGCCAAGGGCAGTGTCCCTGGCTCGGCCCACCTCTCCAGAGGCTGAGCGAGATGCCCTTCACCCTCCCTCGTACCACCAGGGGTGGAGATTTCCCCCCCACAGAGTCGCTGGTGCAGGACCTCTGGAGTGGCCCCGTTGTGAGGCTGGGTGTCCTGTTGTTGCAGCCGTTCCCTTGACGCTCCCAGCAGCTGTTGGACTCCCTGGGAGAAAGCGGCCACAGGCAGCCCCTGACGGCCTCCCTGACCCGAGACCGCAGTCCCCAGTCCTCGAGGGACACCCCAACGACCCCGGGACAGGTCCACCCCGGACCCTCCTGCAGGACCCCCACCACCTCTGAGGGCAGGCGCTGAGCTGCCCGCCTTCTAGCCCTGTTTAGCCCCAGTCTCGAGGGCCACCCTACACCTAAGGGCTCCACTAAGTGAGGGCCGTCCACCACGCCTCCCTACAGCCCACACCAGATGACCCACTATGCAGCCCACACCAGATGACCCACTATGCAGCCCACACCAGATGACCCACTATGCAGCCCAGGAGCGCACCCCAGACAGCCCACCTCCCTCCCACACCTGGCCGTCACCTGAATCTCCCTGTGTGACCTAGTCTGCTAAAAGCCCTGTATAAACAATAAGTGTTTGTATGGTGCCACATGTTTTGTGTACAACATTATGTATTCTCTGTTTATTGTAATACTGTATACGTGTGGGACTGGTTAACCTGTGTTTGTTCCCTGTTCCTTTGTTGCATGCTCTTGACTGGTCCTGAACAAACCCAAATCCATGCTCGCCTTCTAAGTGCAAATAGTTGAACTTAAAACATGGAGCATAACATTTATGATGTTTTTCCTTGTAAGTACACATATTAGGTACTGAATTTGATCGTTTTACATACTTCTTATTTTAAACAAGCATTTCAGCAACATATGAGGTGTTCTTGTGGTGAATAGATGGATGCAAAACCTCCTTTCACACTAATCCCCTCGTCTATCTATCTATCTATTGCCAGACGCCTAAATCCCGAACGGGGTGGCCACAAACAAATCGCCTCCATGTCAGTCCTGGTCCGAGGCTTCCTGTTCGTATTTTTAGTTAGTTTTTACGGGGTGGGGCACTAACCCACCACCAACCCTTCTAGTCACCTCTTACGACAAGCAGGGATACTGGGGGAGAATTCTTGAAAACCCCCTACCCCCAGGGGGGTAGTGCAAATTTCAGGTCGCATCGAATTTTGGCCGCTACCATTCAGCCTATACACACACAGGAGCACCCTTATCTGGTTAGAGATTAAAAATATCATCTATCGGCTATCTTTGGACGTTACACCACCTAGACTATGATGATGATGATTTAGATTTGCCTCCCCATTGGGAGGACACAGGCAAAAACAAAAGACCGTCAGAGAAAAGCTGTACAAAGATTTAGGGTTACAGGTTAACGTGGGGGAGGGTAGGTAGCCACAACCCCCAAAATCACAGAGGCAGGTGCCTGAGCAACAGTCTCTGCAGCCAAACGATAGTCGTCATCCCTGAGAAGCTGCTCACCAAGGCCACGCTGAAGACAATATGTTGCGGGACAGTCAACAATATAATGTAAAAGAGGCGTTGCACTAATGCCGAAGCAGTGAGGGACCCAGACTACAAAACCATCTCCATACTTGCATAAACACAATAAACAGCAAAAACTGGGGAAAAAATTCATAAAAATAACTTATAAAATCACCCATAATACTGTATGTACTGACTTGGTTCATATTACATATTTCTAGTCATTTCAAACCATTTCAACAATACTGAATATTTTTTTGGGTGAATCATCCACACCACCTTTCCCAACTTGCGGCAGGGTGAGGAGTAGCAATGTCCAAACAGCCGAAGTTTGCCCACTCCAGTGGGCTACAATTCCATTCACTCATCATTCTAGCCCCCATAATCTTGGCTCTATCTGATACACTGAAAACATTCATCACATTCTGTAGCTTCACATAAACGTATCCGATAGAATCAATCCGAACGATGTCACGTTAAAAAGGGTGCCAAATCCTTGATCATGCTGTCATGCTACGTTTTCGAGGTCCAACTCCTTGCTCCTCGAATACGTATGCTTATGCTGGGGTTCTTGGCAAGACAGAGTCAGTGCATACAACTGACACAGAACAGGGCATAACAACTCGGCTGAGACCAAACTGACAAACATATATTAACCAAATTCACAACTCCAGGGCAAGATATGATATTACACAAATACAGAAGACAGATGGTATAAAACAGATATATGTGGACATGGGGGTGTTAAGGCTCAGATTACTTACAACAGGACTTCAGAATGTACAGTAAGGTTATGGTATAACACAAATATTTACAAGATTCTAACACTGAAGTTGTAGTATAACAGGGGTCACTTATATGATACCTTGGGCACTGAATTCACATTACAGGACATGACACTTATACACTAGTATGGGCTAATCACTAAATCTTCTTGGTTGATTCACACTGACAGGTCCAGTAGGGAATAAGTCACTGGTCACTGTTCCTCCTGTAGGAGGCACGGGACTTTCGTTGTGGGCTGGGTTCCCCGAGTAATGTCACTGGGCAGTGTGATAGGAGGCCCGTCTCTGTTCGGGCTCCGATGCGGTGTCTGGGCCCCTGGACTAGGGTCGAAGAGGGAGAGTAGGCGCGCCTGATGGTGCCAAATTCTGGGAGTGGAGGCCCAGTCTCCTGGGTCGGGTAGGCCTCGTCCTGGGGTCCTTGGTACACCAAGGGGTGACTGGGGGCTGTGGTCCTTCGTGCATTGGGTCGCTGTCGAGGTAGGACTGTGGCAACTCCCAGTGGAGGAAGTCGCCATCAGGGTGGGGCTGCGGTAACCTCGGGCAGTAGGAGTCGCCATCATGATGGGGGTGCGGCGACGTCTCTGTCGAGACTGCACCAGGCAGGAACGTCCTCGGGAGGCCAGTTTTAGGGCAAGGACTCTGGGACTGCCAAGAGGGCATCACCAACATTCCTCCGCCAGCAGGTCCTCCAGGGGATTGCCTCTGTGGGGAGAGAGGAGATTTCCCACCCGACCATAACAGGGGTGGTGGGCCGGGCAAGGGACGTCTTCTTCAGGAAATGCCCTAGAGACAGAGGGTGAGGAGCGGACAATGGCCTGCTCTGCCTCCCCCGTGCGGCCTGGTGCCAACATGGCGGTTCCCGTCTCTTAGGGCTACAGGAAGCAAATGGGTCGTGGCCTGCTTCACCCTTCTCCCTGAAGAGGGGAGTGAGCCTCCTGTAGGTGAGGAGCAGACGGTGGCCGGCTCAGCCTCAAACCCAACATGGATGGTGGCCTGTGTCGCGGCCCTACAGGAGGTGGCAGCTGAGGTGCGGATGATGGCCTGCCCTACTTCAGACCCGACACAGACGGTGGCCAGTGTCGTGGCGCTGCCCCTGGGGGATACTGCAGGAGAGGAGCAGACGATGGCCTGCCCTTCCTGTAGTCCGACATGGACAATGGCCTGTGTCGCGACCCGGCAGTGGATGGTAGCTGAGGAACAGACGATGGCCTACTCTTCCTCTAACCCGGCACAGACAGTGGCCTGTGCCGCGGTGCTACTCGGGACTGTGAGGACAATCCCACCCCTTACCTGATTAGGGCTGCTCCAGCCAGAACCTAGGTGATTTCCACTGTGTACCTGGCGTGGCGTTGGTTGGGAGTGAGATGAACATATGGTAGTGGTACAGGTAGGCCGGTCCTGTTCGGAATGCTCCTTGCCTTACCTGCCTCCCCACTGGTTCCTCCTTGTGTGGGGGAGTTAGTGTTGTCTGCCTCCCTAACGTTTTCTGTCTTTGCTCGGGTTGGGGGGGCTTGTATGGTCTACCTTACTGATCTTCGCCCCTTCTGCTCATATTTCACCACCTTCGTTGGGGGAAAAGTCACGTCCTCGTGGCTGGAGGTGGTATGTGTCTGTGAGGGCGGTTTGTTGTGTGGGTGTGAGGTGGTGGAGGAAAGCAGTCCAGTGTAATGTCGTTAGGTTGGGTGGTTGGTGGGGTGTGTATGCCACGTGGAGTGTGGAGGTGTGGTGTATGTTGTGGAGGAGTCAGAGGAGGTGTTGTGTGCCCCGTATTCGGTGGTGCCGACCGTGAGGTGGGAGCCAGGTCACGTGTTGTATTTGCATGGTGGACAGCTTGGTGCTGGCTGAATGCTTGCTAGTGGAGGTGCTGGTCGTCTTTTATGATGGGGTGTTGGGAGAGTGGACATCTTTCCCCTGGTGGTTTGGCGGGATGGAATCTTCCACCAGGCTTGGTGTATGGGGAGAGTGATGGGGGTTGTGTTGGGTGTTGGTGTGGGTGGTTTGCTTGTGGTGGGTATGGGTGTGGATGTGTATCGTGCAGGTGGGCGTGAGAGGCGGCCGGAACAGGTTGTGGTGGTGGTTAAGACTGGGGCAGGTGGTGAGTGCGAATGCGGTATGGGAGCGGCGGGAGGTGGAGTTTTTGGTGGTGAGGTGGGGGAGGTTGATGGTAGTGATGAGGCGGTGGTTTTGCCAGAGAGGTGGACTGGGGGCAAGGTGCGAACAGAGGGTGAGTGAGATGCGGAAGGAGTGGCAGTGTGTGGTGTGTGTGTGTGTAGGTGGGGATGAAGGAGGGTGGCTTGGCGGTGATCTTGGTGTTGCAGGGCTGTACGGCTCGATGGGTGGCGTGGTGGAGAGAGGTGCATCCGGTGGTGAGGTGTGCGCAGCCGAGGGTGAAGGTGAGGTGCCAGGGGGTGGGGAGGAGGAGGAGGTCGAGGGAGGTGAGGAGGTGGAGGAAGATGAGAAGTATTGAAAGGAGTCGGGTGGCAAGTGGTGATCTGTCGCTTGGGGTGTGGTGGGGAAGACGTTGCTCTGTATGGCCGCACATGTCGGTTTCTGTAGGTGCAGTGTGTGTTGCGGTAATTTATTGTGACTTAGTAAGGGTTGGGGATGTCGGTGATGGTACAGGGCCCCGTGAAGCGGGGGATTTTGTTCAGGGTGGGGAGCTGAGCAACTACAATCAAGTCTCCTAGGTTTGTAGGGGTTCGTGGGGGTGATGTCTGGCTGTATGTCTTGGTGTTGTTGAAGGTGATGTAGTTGTCTCTTTAGCTGGAGGAGGGGATCGGACATTGGGGGAGTGGAGGGGGGTTGGAGGTGATGTCGTAATGGCAAGAGGAGGGGAGGTTCACCGAAAACCCTCTCATACGGCTGTCTTCCCGGGGGCAGTTGTTTATTCCCCACTGAAGGATTTTCACATGGGTGGGCCAGTCCTCGTTGTTCTTAAATTTTCGCCAGTATTTGGTTCAGAAGGGTACGGTGACTTTTTTCACACACCCCGTTTCCCTGTGGCCAGTAGGGAGATGAGTGGGATATCTTATAGCTGAAGATGGTAGATAGCTCTTCCCATACGTGGCCGGTGAATTTGGGGGCACTGTCAGAGTGAATGGCCTGTAGAATGCCGAAGTAAGGGAAGACGTGACGGATGAGGAATCGGCTATACTGACGGCATTTTGTTCTCTGGTGGGACAGGCGATCAGGAACTTAGAATATACGTCGATGAACATGATGTATTTGTACCCAGACTTGGGTGGTAGGGGCCCGACAATGTCGACTGATAATAGTTGCCAAGGTTTGTGGGCTGTGATTCTCCCTGATGGGCTGGCAGTGCGGATGATATCCTTTGCCAGGTTGCATGCTGGAGTGTAGGTGGGTCATGGCATTGAGGGCTGTGTCGAGGTTGAGAACTATGTGGCTGGACTGTGTGAACAAATGGTCTCCTTGTCGATGTAACATGGTGAATATGTGGGGTGGTATCCATGAGGGGCGATCCTTCATTTGCCATTGCTGGAGCAGGTCGGGCTGGGTGAAGATGAATTGTATGGGAAGGCGAGACAGGGCATCTGTGTTGGTGTGCAATTTGCCTGGGCGGTATGTTATTTCATAGTTGAATTCTTCCAGGGTTTCTCGCCATCGAATTAGTTGGGCATTGTGTGTCGCAGACTGGCGCAGCCACTGAAGGGATTGGTGGTCTGTGATGATAGTGACATGGGTGCCCAAGAGGTAGACCCAGAAATGTTCAAAGGCCCATATGATGCCTAGGCACTCCCTTTTCGTGGCGGTATAGTTCTATTCCGCTTGGTTGAGGGTGCTACTGGCACAGGCTATAATATGTTCTCTCTCCTCTTGTACCTGTGCAAGGACAGTGCCGATGGCTATCAGGGGTACATCCGTGTACAACCGGAAGGGAAGGTTGTAATCAGGGAAGGCGACGATTGGAGTGGAGATTAACTTGTTTTTGAAGTGTTGACAGCAGAGATCCACTTGTCGTTCCACATGAAAGGTTTGCAATTTTTTTGTTATGTCGTGTAAGGGATTTGTGATGTGGGCAAACCCTTTCACGAAGTGCCTGTAGTATGCTGTGAGTCCCAGGAAGGCACATACTTGGTGTACATCTCGTGGCAGGGGCAGGTGTATGTTGGTGCGCAGTTTGTCAGGGTCGGGGGTGATGCCGTCTCGTGAGATGATGTGGCCCAGGAATGCCACAGATCGGGCAGCCAGAACACACTTAGAAGGCTTAAGTTTTAGTCCTGCTTGGCGGATGCGCATGAACACTTAAGGCGGTGGAAGTGGTTGGCCCAAGTTCTGCTAAAAACAATGATGTCGTTGAGATTGGCCAAGCAGACTTCCCAGGTGAGGCAACTGAGGATGGATTCCATTAGGTGGGAGAAGGTGGCCGGTGTGTTGCAGAGTCTGAATTGGAGGACGTTAAATTGGTAGTGCTTCCCACTGCTGGTCGAAAAGGCTGTTTTGCCCCCGTCGTCTGGATGTACGGGGACCTGCCAATAACCAGACTGGAGGTCCGAGGAGGAAAACCAAGTGGCCCCGCAGAGGAAGTCGAAGGAATCATCAGTCCTGGGAAGTGGGGTGGCATCTTTTGTGGTCATGTCATTTAATCGTCGGTAATCCACACATAATCATAGCGTGCCATCATTTTCTTGACTAGCACAATAGGGGAGGACCATGGGCTGGTGGGAAGTGATACAGTACTGACATCGAGCATTTCCTGGACCTGCCAGTCTTCTTCTGCCCATTGGGTTGGGTTTTTTCGACGAGATGGTTGTCGGATGGGTGGTCCATTGGTGTGAATTTCATGCGTCAGGTAAGTGGTGTGGCCGATGTCCACGGGTCCTGACGCAAATAGGTCTTGAAAATCCAGTAGTTGTTGGAGAGTCTTGGTCTGGTTTGGGGAGAGGCGGTTGGGCAGGGAGGGAGGGAGAGGGGGGATGAGGGAGGGGGTGTTGCACAAGGCTCGATCTCTTCCATTTCTCTGACGACCAACCCCTTTGGGAGGGTGAGGGATGAGGGAGGGGGTGTTGCACAAGGCTTGGCCTCTTCTATTTCTCTGACGACCAACCCCTTGGGGAGGGTGAGTAGGGTGGTGGACAAGTTGGTGATCTTTACTGCCCCCATATGCGGTGGGAGAAAGGTAGGGGACAGTAGGCAGGAGGAGAGGGCTCCTGACAGTATGTCTGGGGAGAATGGGATGGTGGTTCCGGACAGCTTGTTGAGCTGGAGCCAGGTCTCATGCTGGGGGGGGGGGATGGTAAGGGTGGAAGCGATGGTAGCGGGGACGGTGGGGAGGGTGGGAGGTTTAGGGGGGCGGGTCCGGTGGTGGGGTGGACGGGGGAGAGGGGGAGTTGTACGTGCAAAGAGGCTGAGGTGGGTCTGGGGGTTGTTGGAAGTGCAGACGTCTCCTGTGACAGTCTATGCTGGTGTGTAGCTTCTGAAGAAGGTCCAGACCCAGGTAGCCATTGTAAGCATGGCACGAGGAGTCAAATACTGTATTATAAATTGGTGTTGAGCCGAAGCTTGTTGATGGGTGTTGGCTTGTAGGGCACGCGTTTCCCCACGGATAGGCAGGGGGCCATCCCCTGCATCCACAAGGTGGGCTGAAGAGGGGAGAAGGAGGCCGAAAGCTGATTTACAACGGGAGTAAAAGTGTGTGTAGAGGCATGACCTGCCTGGTCCCATGTCTACCAGTAGCATTGTCTTGACCCCAATCAGCCTCGTCTTGTCATAGACCGGGGCGGGCCTAAAAATCTAGCGGGACATCGTATTCGTCCTCCGGTACTTTATTGCCCTCCCTGGGGTCGGGGTTGGTGCTGTCTGCAGGTGGAACGTCATCTTTGGTGTCTTCTATATCTACTGAAGAACACTGCAGCACCCTTGGACACTGGCTCTCCTTCTGGATGCTTTGAACTGTTCGCGGATGTCATGTACCGACATCTGTAACTGCAGGCTAAAAATTCTCAAGGGTTTATTGCAATTAGGTTATTGTTTTCTTTGTGGTTGGGGCACTTTTTGGTTGAGTATGCCTTTGGTATAGTGGGAATAGCTGAGGGCCTTGGTAGTGCTGGGGGAGGCTGTGGTTTGGAGGGTGGTGTGGGTCCCTTTGTGGGAAACTTGCTGAACACACCAATGTGTTGTGGGGTGGAGCGAGCGGCGAAGAGACGTTGGATCAGCTGGATATCTTTATCTAGGTCTCCCGTTAGGTCGTGAATGGTGAAGTGTTCTTTCACTGTGCCCAGGAGTATATGTAGTAAATTATTAAACACACGTTGGTCCCGCGTTTTCGCATCTGAGCCCGGGTATGCGGCGGTGACGAGTCACCTTGCCTGGATCATTGTGTTGTCCAGGCTTCCGTCAAAGGTGAGGGAGTCGAGTTGTGATAGGGCTACAACTGCTCCTAGGTACGGGGTAACTGCCTCTGTTACAATTTTCACAAAGTTCGCCCATGATAACTTGGGGACGATTTTTGGTGCGATATTCATCACTGCTTTGCCTAAGTGAGGGAGGGTCACTTCTATTTTCTGTTGGTCATTGTCGAACCCAATGTCCAATATTGGTTTGATCATTTCCAGGTATGCGGTGATATCACATTGCTCTGCGTCGAATTTTGGTAGTGGAATGTGTGGTTTGGCTGTCATTTTGCTAAACTTCCCTTGTTCTTTGTCGCTGCCGACCGGATCAAGAACCACCGCTAGCCACCAGTGTTATGCTATGTTTTCAAGGTCCAGCTCCTTGCTCCTCGAATGTGTATGCTTATGCTAGAGTTCTTGGCAAGACCGGGTCAATGCATATAATTGACAGAACATGGCATAAAAACTCGGCTGAGACCAAACTGACAAACATATATAAACCAAATTCACAACTCCAGGGCAAGATACGATATTACA
>JAGKTI010011428.1:0-13925 GCA_018397915.1 Birgus latro | reverse complement strand
TATTACAGGACATGACACTTATATACCAGTATGGGCTAGTCACTAAATCATCTTGGGCAATTCACACTGACAGGTCCAGTAGGGAATAAGTCACTGGTCACTATTCCTTCTGTAGGAGGCATGGGACTTTTGCTGTGGGCCGGGTTCCCCGAATAATATCACTGATAGGAGGCCCGCCTCTGTTTGGGCCCCGATGCGGTGTCTGGGCCCCTGGACTAGGGCCGAAGAGGGAGAGTAGGCGTGCCTGATGGCGCCGACTTCTGGGAGTGGAGGCCCGGTCTCCTGGGTCGGGTTGGCCTTTCCCTGGGGTCCTTGGTATGCCCCGGGGTGGCTGGGGGCTGTGGTCCCTCACACCTTGGGTCGCTGTCGGGGTAGGACTGCGGCAACTCCCGGTGAGGGAAGTTGCTGTCAGGGTGGGGCTGCGACAACCTCGGGCAGTAGGAGTCGCCATCATGATGGGGGTGCAGCGACATCTGTCGGGACTGCACCAGGCGGGAACATCATCGGGAGGCCGGTCTTAGGGCAAGGACTCCAGGACTGCCAAGAGGGCCTCACCAATCCTCCACCAGCAGGTCCTCCACGGGATCGCCTCTGTGGGGAGAGAGATTTCTCACCCAGCCACAGGAGGGGTGGTGGGCTGGGCAAGGGACGTCCTCTTCAGGAAACACCCTAGAGACAGAGGGTGAGGAGCGGATGATGGCCTGGTCTGTCTCCCCCGTGCGGCCTCGTGCTGACATGGCGGTTCCCCTGTCTCTTAGGGCTACAGGGAGCAAATGGGTGGTGCCCTGCTTCACCCTGCTCCCTGAAAAGGGGAGTGAGCCTACTGTAGGTGAGGAGTGGACGATGGCTGGCTCAGCCTCAAACCCGACATGGACAGTGGCCTGTGTCGCGGCCCTACAAGAGGTGGCAGCTGAGGGGTAGACGATGGCCTGCCCTACCTCAGACCCGACATGGACGGCGGCCGGTGTTGTGGCACTGCCCTTGGAGGATACTGCAGGAGAGGAGGAGACGATGGCCTGCTCTTCCTCTAGTCCAACATGGACGATGGCCTGTGTCGCGACCCTGCAGGGGATGGTAGCTGAGAAGCGGATGATGGCCTGCTCTTCCTCTAACGCGGCATGGACGGTGGCCTGTGCTGTGGCGTTACTCGAGATTGCGAGGACAATCCCGCCCCTTACCTGACGAGAGCTGCTCCGGCCGGAACCTAGGTGGTTTCCACTGCGTACCTGGGGCAGTGTTGGTTGGGAGCGAGATGGACGTATGGTAGTGGTACAGGGAGGTCAGTCCTGCCCGGAAATGCTCCGTGCCTTACCTGCCTCCCCATTGGTTCCTCCTCAGTTGGGGTGGCTAGTGTTGTCTGCCTCCCTAACGTTTTCTGTCTCTGCTCGGGTGGGGGGGCTTGTGTGGTCCACCTTACTGATTTTCCCCCCTTCTGCTTGTATTTCACATGCACTTCTTCTCACAACATTCATCAGACAGCTTGATCTCTTGCTAGTCCCCTAGCTTCACTGACTTCCTCACACACTCATCCACCATATCCCTGCATCTTTTCCTTGGTCTACCTCGCCTCCTCCCACCTTCAAGTTCTCTCAAGTATACCTTTTTCACCACTCTGTTGTTCCATTCTCTCCGTATGACCATACCCCCTCAGTACACTCTCTTCGATTCTGGTGTCCACAGACTTCCTCGCTCAGCATCTTTCACGAATCACATTATTTCATATTCTATCCACTCTACTCCACACACATTCCTCAGAAGTCGCATCTCTGCTGCTCTCACTCTTGACTTTTCATTTTCATGGCACACCATAGTCTCACATCCATATGTTAAAGTTGGCACTAACGCTCCTTCATGTAAGGCTCGTGCAGTTGCAACACTCAAGCCTCTGTTTCTTATCAAGGGTTTCATTGCACCAGCTACTTTCCTTCTCTGTGACACTCTACTTTCCATTTCTTTTGCACATTTTCCTTTTTTTTTCTTCTTCGGTCACTGTACCCAGGTATTTGAACGCTCACCAATTTCAGTCTCTCTCCACTCACTGTAACATCACACTGGGAGTCACCTTCTCTCTCGATTACCATCACTTTGCTCATTACTATATTTACTCTCAAGGCACGATGCTCACAGACATCAGCAAAACTCTGCACTAGTCCACCAAGTTATTGTCCAGTATTTGCAAGTAGCACTGCATCATCAGCACACAACAATTTTGAGATATTCCATCCATCACCATTCATAACCAACGCCTTCTCTCTCACTCCATTACTCGTGTTTTTACTTCTCTCATCACCCCATCCATGTATTTAGCGAACAACTTTGGAGACATCATATAACCTTGTCGCACACCCACACTGATCGTGAACCATTCACTTTGATGCCCATTTACCCTTACACATACCTCACTACCATCATAAAAACTCTTGACGGCATGTAGCAGCTTACCATCTGCACCACACATGCGCAAAACCTTCCACAATCCTTCTCTGTCTACTTTTCGTATGCCTTTTCCAGATCCATAAATGCCATAAATACCTTATAGTCCTTCTCACAAGCCTTCTCCACTATCTGTCTCACTGCAAATATTTAATCCACACATCCTCTGCCACTTCTAAAGCCACCCTGTTCATCACTCACTAGGACTTCTGATATCTTTCTCTAAAATAATTCTTACATATAACTTCCCTACAACACTCAATAAACTTATGACATGATAAATCTTGCACTCACTTCGTCCACCTTTATATTTGTACAGGGGAACAATCACAGCCTTTTTCCACTCCACTGGCACAGTTTCACTCATCCATGTCTTCTTACATAATCGTCAGCAAGCACTTCATTCCGTTCTCTCCTTTACACTTAATCATCTTTGCATACAACTTGTTATGCGATGTGTTCAAAGTTCAACTACTTGCCCTTTGACTGCGTGCAACTAATGTGAGTTTCTTTCCTAGACCTGGTCTAGTGCATACAATGAGAGGAACAGGGCATAAAAACTCTGGTCAACCAACCTTACACTTACACTGCCTCATATTCATACAACACCGAATACAATATGAATATTAACACAATTCACTTAACAAACATCAAGCACTATCAGGACAGGAGGACTCTGGCTGGGGCTACTGAAGTATCGGGCTGCTTACAGATGTCAGCCAGGTGTGGGAGGGGTCCCGTTAGGTGTGCCTTCCCATAGTGGGCACAGGACAACTGCCAGGGGCCAAGTCATCCGGAGTGAGCTGCTGGGCGGAGTGAAGAGGGGCCCTTCCCTAGTGAGGGCTCGGTGGGGAGTCGGTCCTTGAGACTGGGCCTGAATAGGGAGAGTAGGCACACTTGCTTGCGCCCACTCTTGGAGACGGGTTGCCGTCCGATAGGGCTTGGGAGGTCACGCCCCGGGGTCCTGGGGACACCCGTGGGAGTCCGAGGGCTGCAGTCTCTCTCGGGCCGGGTCGCTGTCAGGTGCTGCCTGCAGTGTCCCTTCCTCAGGAAGTCCGACAGCAGGGGGTGTTGTCAGGGCGCTGGCTGCAAGGCACGAATCCCCAGGCTCACGACGGGGCCTTGCCAGACCTCCTCCAGGTGCAACTCCTCCTGGGAACTGTCTCTGTAGGGAGAGAGAGAGGAGTGTCCCACTCGGCCTCTGGAGGGGTGAGGGAAGCAAGAGATGTCCTCCGTGGGGGAGTCACAGGGGTAGAGGACGAGGGACAGACAGTAGCCATTCCCTACCTGGTATGGGAGGTGGCTGTCGCCGAGGTTCCTCTAGCCCTTGGGACAGCAGGTGCAGAGTGGGCGTTGGCCATCTCCTTCCTGCTAGTGCGGGCGGTTGCCCCTTACCATGGTCCCAGCGGAGGCTCCTCCTTGGGGGTGTTACAGGGGATGGGGGATAAGGGATGGGCGGTGGCCGTTCCCTCCCTGGTGCAGACAGTGGGTGTCTCCAAGGTCCCTAGGACAGCAGGTGAAGAGCAGGCAGTGCCCGTCTCCTTCCTGCCAGTGTGGGCAGTGGCCATCACTGAGGTCCTGTTCCCCAGAGGGACTGCAGGCGAAGAGCAGGCAGTGGCCATCTCTTGCCTGCCAGTGCGGATGGTGGCTGTCACCGAGGTCCTGCTCCCATGAGTGACTGCAGATGAAGAGCTGGCAGTGGCCGTCACCTGGTCCTGCACAGGGAGGGGTTGCAGCTGCAGAGCGGTTGGTGGCCGTCTCTTTCCCGGTGCAGGCGGTGGCTGTCACCTGGGTGCTGTCTGAGGCTCTAGTACAAGCCCCACCCCAAACCTGGCAAACGCTGATGCTGCGAGGTTGGAGTTGGCTTGGCTGAAGGTAAGAGGGGCGCAAGGTAGTGGGGGACATAGTCCCATCTAGCCCTGGTCCTCAATGCACCTCCTGGTGGTCTCCTTCTGGGGTGGGTGTCGCCTCCCTGTTGTCCCTCTGTGGGTGCAATGCCACCCCTCCTGTGGTGTTCCATTGGGGTGGGCATTTCACCACCATCATGGGGGGGAAAGTCACGTCCCTGTGGCTGGAGGTAGTAGGTGTCCATGGTGGTGGTCCGGTGGGTTGGTGTGAGGTGATGGAGGAGGGCAGCCCAGTGATGGGTGGCTATGTTTGGTTCCAGGTGGTGTGCGTAGGTGATGTATAGGGTGGAGGTCTGCGGTGTCTCCTGAAGGAGCCGGAGGTGGTGGAGCATCCCATGGATGCACTGTTTCTTGCAGTGGGCTGGGGCCCAGGTTACACAGTGTATCTTCATCTCTGGTTGTGGTAAGCAGCTGGTGTCTCCTGGTTGAATACTGGCGACAGGTGAGGTGGTTTGGCTTTTATGCGGTCGCCGAGGGCAAGTACAGATCCACTCCCTGGGGAGTTGGATTGGTGGGAATTTCCATTGGGCTTTGTGTATTTGTAGTGTTGTGGAGGAATTGTTGGGTGTGTGAGGGGCGGGGGTGGGTTGTCTTGGTGGAGTGGGTGATATTGGGTGTGGTTGTGTATCTGGCCAGTGGGCGTGAGAGGCGGCTGGATCTGGTTGTGGTGGTGGTGAGGACGAGTGTGGATGGTGAGGGGGCAGTGCGGCCACATGGTGTGGTGGCTGTGCATGTCAGTGGTTTAGGTGGTGGGGTCTGGGTGTTTGGTGGTGGAGTGATGAGGGTGGTGGTCGGGGAGTGGGTGTGTGGTCTGGAGCGGGTTGAGGCCATGGAGCGAGGGGAGAGAGGGGCAGAGGATTGTTTGGGTGTAGGGGTGGTGGCAGGTGGTGTGTGGTGTTGGAGATGCGGCTGGGTGGCCAGAGATAGGCTGTGGGTCCCCTGGTCAGGTCGCTGGACCTGCAGTGGTGGTGTGGTGGTGGGGGCTGAGGTGTGAGGTGAGGTCGCTGGGTGGAGGTTTGGGGGATGGTGAGGAACGGGGGGAGAGAGAGGTGGGGGAGTTGACCACGGAGGAGGAAGTGGGTGAGGATGCTGAGGAGGAGGAGTGTGTGAAGTAGTCAGATGGGGGGTTGGTTTGGAGCAGTGAGTGGTGGCAAAGTGGTGTGGCAAGCAGGGGTATGAGTGTGATGTTGTCAGGAGGTGTCGGTTGGGAATGGGTGTACGTGACGGTTATGGTAAGTGCATTGGGTGTTATAATAGTTGACAGTGACTTGGTAGGGATTGGGGACGTGGGTGATGGTGTAGGGTCCCACGAACCATGGTAAGATCTCGTTGGGAGCTGGTAGTTTAGCCACAACTACCGAGTCCCCTGGTTTGTAGGGGTTGGATGGGTCGATGTCTGGTTGCAGGTCTTGATGTTTTTGCAAGTGGTGTAGTCGTCTCTTGAGGGGGTGAAGACGGTCGGACGTAGGGAACGTGGAGGGGGGCTGGAGGTGCCGTCGTAAGGGTATGAGGGGGGGGGTCTCCAAATACCCATTTGTGGGGAGAGATGCTGTCATCCTGGGGGCTGGAATTCATCCCCCACAGCACAATTTGACGGGGTCCGGCCAGTCTTCGTTTTTGTTTTTTTCTATTCAAGTGCGCACCTGGTTGAGAAGGGTGTCCCTTGGGGCCAGTAGGGTGAGGAGTGAGAGATTTGGTAGCCGAAGATGGTGGTGAGTTCTTGCCATATTTTTCTGGTGGACTCCGGGGCATTGTCTGAGTGCAGGGCTTTGGGAATACCAAAGTACGGGAAGACGTGGCGGACGAGGGCGTCAGCCATGACTATGGCATAGTGTTCCTTGGCCAGGCAGGCAATGAGGAATTTCGAGTACATATCCACGAAGGTGATGATATACTTGTAGCCAGCTTTAGGTGGCGGCGGGCCTATTACATCTATGGACAACAGTTGCCATGGATTGTGGGTGGTGATGCTTCACGACAGGCCAGGTGTGTGGGTCACGTCTTTGCCTAGTGTGCAGGCCCAACAGGCCTGGGTAACTTGTTTCGCCAGGTTGGAGGGTCTGAGCATCCAACAGGTATCGTTCAACACTTGCGAAAGTTCTTAGTACTGAAATGAATGCCATTGTCTGAGTGCTAGTAGGTCATTGTGTTGAGGGCGGTTTCAGGATCGAGCACTATATGTCCTGACTGGGTGAACAGGTGATAGCCCTGTTCATGAAGCTTGGAGAATACCTGCGGTGGTATTCAGTGGGGGCGATCTTTGTTGCACCACTGATGTAAGAGGTTGGGTTTGACGTGGATGAAACTGATCGGTAGTCGGGACAGGGCGTCGGCATTGGTGTGTAGTTTGCCAGGGCAATAGGATATATCATAGTTAAACTCCTCGAGAGTTTCTCTCCACTTGATGAGTTGGGTGTTGTGGGTGCTGGACTGGCATAACCATTGGAGTGACTGGTGGTCGGTGATAACGGTGATGTGTGTGCCCGAGAGGTAGGCTCGGAAATGCTCCAATGCCCATACAATGCCTAGGCATTCTTGTTTGGTGGCGGCGTAGTTTTTCTCGGCTTGGTTGAGGGTGTGGCTGGCACAGGCAATGATGTGCTCCCACCCTTCTTGAACCTGGGAAAGGACAGCGCCGATCGCCACTAGAGACACCTCTGTATATAGGCGGAAAGGCAGGGTGTAGTCGGGGAATGCGACGATGGACAGTGATGAGTTTGGTTTTTAGTGTGTGGAATGATGCGATTCACTCGTCGGTCCAGGTGAAAGGCTCGCCCTTTTAGTCATGTCATGGAGGAGCTTGGCAATGTCGGCGAACCCTTTTACAAAGCGCTGGTAGTAAGAGGTGAGCCTCAGGAAGGCGCGGACTTCATGGACATCTCGGGGTAGGGGGAGATCTGTAATGGCATGCAGCTAGTCAGGGTCAGGCACTATTCCTTCCTTCTAAATAATACGCCCCAGGAAGATGATCGTGCATACAGGACGCATTGTGATGGTCTGAATTTGAGTCCAGCCTGGCAGATGTGCAAGACGACTTTCTTGAGGTGCTGGAGATGGTCTGCCCATGTCTGGCTGAAAATGATTACATCATCCAGGTATGCCAGGCAGATTTCCCAGGTGAAGCTGCTGAGGACTGACTCCATTAGTCTGGAAAATGTAGTGGGGGTGTTGCAAAGTCCAAATGGAGGACGTTGAATTCATAGTGTTTTCCGTTACTGGTCGAAAAAGCTGCTTTTCCCCTGTCCTCGGGGTGTATGGGGACTTGCCAGTATCCTGATAGCAGGTCCAAGGTGGAGAACCAGGATGCTCCATATAGGGAGTCAATGGAGTCATCTATCCTGGGTAGAGGTGTGGCATCCTTGGTGGTTACGTCATTCAGTCGTCTATAATCCACAAACGCATGGTGCCATCTTTCTTTTTTTACTAGAATGACGGGGGAGGACCACAGGCTACTGAAGGGTAATATGACACCAGCATCAAGCATTTCATGGACCTGCAGGTCTTCCTCAGCTTTTTTTTTTTTTTTTTTTTTTTTTGCCGTGATGGTTGGTAAATAGGTGGTCCTGTGGTTTGGATTTCATGTCAGGTATGTGGTGTGGCCGATGTCTGCTGGTCCTGACACAAAGAGGTCTTGGAAGTCCAGAATGAGGCATTGGTGGCTGTCTTCTTGGTGGGGTGAGAGGTGTTCAGGTAGGAGAGGTAAGGTGGCAAAGGGGTGAAGGGGGTACACAAGTCTCGGATACTTCCATCTTTCCCACCACTAATCCTTTGGGCAGGGTGAGTGGGGTGGTGGAAATATTGGCGACGCATACTGTCCTGAGGTGGGAGAAGAGGAAGGTGGGGGACAGTAGCCAGGAGGAGGGTGTTCCAGGTGGTAGGTTGGGGAAGAACAGGACGGAGGTTCCAGTGGGCCTGTTCAGGTGTAACCAGGCCTCGTGCTGAGGAGGGATAGTCAGGGGGAAGACGATGGTTGCGAGAAGGTGGGGTGAAGGGGTGGTGGGGGGTAGGGGGCCGGGTGGAGGACATGGTGGGGGGCAGGGTGAGGGGGGTGGGGGGGTGCAAGTACAGTGGCTGGGGGAGGGGTCTGGAGACTTCTGGAAATGGATGTCTCTTGTGACAGTCGAATGTTGGTGTGTAGTTTCTGCAGGAGGTCCAGCCCCAAATAACCATCATATGCATAGCAGGTCGAGTCAAAGATGATGAACTTATGTAAGGTGGAGACTTGCTGGTGGGTGTTGGCATGCAGGGCCCGAGTTTCCCCACATATTGGCATGGGGGCATCCCCTGCATCTACAAGATGAGCTGAGGTAGGGAAAAGTGGGCCGAAAGCCAATTTGTGGCAGGAGTAGAAGCGGCTGTAGAGGCAGGACTTGGCCGCTCTCATGTTGACCAGTAGCCTCGCCTTTACCCCATTCAGTCTCATCTTGTAGACTGGGGGGTTATATTTTTGTGAAGTGGCCCCCGCCACCATGGGGAGGTGCAGGGGCAGACCTAAAAATGCAGCTGCTGTGGGATGTCATCTTCCTCCGGCTCTTGTTTCCCTGGGGTCGGCGGATGAAGCGTTGTCCTTGGTGCCCTCGTTATCCACGGAAGAGACTTTCCGGCACCCATGGGTGGTTGCTTTGCATCAGGCAGCCTTTAGCTGCTCACAGATGTCGTGGATAGAAAATCTGTGGCTGCAAGCAGAGAATTCCCATGGGTTGATGGAAATGAAGTTTGTATTTTCCTTGGGGGTGGGGCATCTTTTGGTAGAGTGTGCCCTGAGTATGGTGGGCGTTGGTGGAGGACTTGTGCGGGCTGGGGGCATCCGTGGTTTGTGGTGTGGTGTCGTCTTTTGAGTGGGGAATTTACTCAGGGCACCAATGTGCCATAGGGTGGAGCGGGCGGCTAGGAGATGTCTTACCAGTAGGATATCTTTATCTAGGTCTCTCATTGGGTCATATATTGTACAGTGCTCTCTGATGACATTGGGGAGGATCCTTAGGAATGTGTTGAACATGTGCTGTTCCCGGGTTGCTGCATCGGTTTCTGAGTATGTGGTGGTGACGAGCTGCCTGGCCTGGATGAGTGTATCATCCAGGTTGCCGCTATAAGTGAGGGTGTTGAGCTGTGGTAAAGCGACTGCTTGGGTCACGATTTGGGTGAAATTCGCCCATGTCAGCTCCGGGATGATCTTGGGTGTGATACTTGCCACTTCTTTGCCCAGGTCAGGCAGGGTAACTGCTATCTTCAGCTTGTCATCTTCGAATCCTATGTCCAGGAGTGGCTTGATCATGGATAGGTATGTGTTTATATCACACTGCTCGGGGTCGAATTTAGGTAACTGCACGTGGGGTTTGGTCACCATTTTGCTATACTTTCCCTTAGTTCCTCGTTGCTGCTGGCTGGATCAAGAACCACCGCTAGGCACCAGTGTTATGCAACATGTTCAAAGTTCAACTACTTGCCCTTTGACCATGTGCAACTAATGTGGGGTTCTTTTCTAGACCAGGTCTAGTGCATACAACTAGAGGAACAGGGCATAAAAACTCTGGTCAACCAACCTTACATGTACGAGTATATTACATTATATTCATACAACACCGAATACAATATGAATATAATAACACAATTCACTATACAGACTTCAGGCACTATCAGGACAGGAGGACTCTGGCTGGGGCTATTGAAGTCTCAGGCTGCTTATAGGTGTCGGCCAGGTGTGGGAGGGGTCTTATCAGGTGTGCCTTCCCTTAGGGGGCATGGGACCACTGCCAGGGGCTGAGTTGTCCGGAATGGGCTGCTGGGCGGCGTGGAGAGGGGCCCTTCCCTAGCGGGGCCTCAGTGGGGAGTTCGGTCCTCAGGACTAGGACCAAATAGGGAGAGTGGGCGTGCTTGCTTGCGCCCACTCTTGGAGACAGGTCACCCTCTGATGGGGCTGGGAAGGTCATGCCCTGGGGTCCTAGGGATGCCCTTGGGAGTCTGAGGGCTGCGGTCTCTCTTGGGCTGGGTCGCCATCAGGTGCTGTCCGTGGCTTTCCTTCCTCCGGAAGTCCGACAGCGGGGGGTGTCGTCGGGGCACTGGCTGCAAGGCACAAATCCCCAGGCTCACGATGGGGCCTCGCCAGACCTCCTCCAGGTGCAACTCCTCCTGGGAACTGCCTCTGTGGGAAGAGAGAGTGGGGTGTCATGCTTGGCCTCTGGAGGGGTAAAGCAAGCAAGGAATGTCCTCCATGGGGGAAGTCACAGGGGTAGGGGACAAGGGACGGACGGTGGCTGTTCCCTCCCTGGCGTGGGAAATGGCTGTCGCCGAGGTTCCTCTAACCCCTAGGACAGCAGGTGAAGGGCAGGTGGTGGCCACCTCTTGCCTGCTGGTGTGGGCGATGGCAGTCACCGAGGTCCTGTTCCCCAGAAGGACTGCAGGCAAAGAGCGCGCAGTTGCCGTCTCTTGCCTGGCAGTGTGGATGGTGGCCGTCACCGAGGTCCTGCTCCCACAAGTGATTGCAGACAAGGAGCATGAGGTGGCTGTCCCTTCCCAAGTGCGGGCAGTGACTGTCACCAGGTCCTGCAGAGGGGGGGTTGCAGCTACAGAGCGGTCGGTGGCCATCTCTTTCCTGGTGCAGGCAGTGGCCATCACCTGGGTGCTGTCTGGGGCTGTAGTACAAGCCCCACCCCGAACCTGGCGAATGCTGGTCCAGCTGGAGATTAACCTGCAAGGGCTGTGAGGTTGGAGTTGGCTTGGCTGAGGGTAAGAGAGGCACAAGTTAGCGGGGGACATAGGCCCATCTAGCCCTAGTCCTCTATGCGCCTCCCGGTGGTCTCCGACTGGGGTGGGGGTCACCTCCCCATTCTCCCTCCATGGGGTGGGTGTTGCGCCAACCCTCTTATGGTGTTCCGTCAGGGTGGGCATTTCACAACTCATCAACCCCAGCTGCTCTCCCATTTTTGAGCCACTTCACAGCATTCTTCACCTGTGCAAGTGTCACGTTTCCTGGCACTGCAGTCCTTCTCTACACCCCCCCCACACCAATCATGTTTACAGCTGCTCTACTCATTCTATTCCCATTCATCAGGTTTTCAAAATATTCTTACCATCTTGTCCTGCCTTCATCCCCATGGGTTAATAATCCACCACTTACATCCTTCACACTTTCACATTTCTTTCCGCTGTCGCTTCTACATTTCTGTACCTCTTTCCAGAATAACTTCCTTTTCAGAGTAGTTTGCATTAATTTTTCCTCCTAGATCATGAATATTTCTTAGTGCGATTTTTGTTGTGCATCTGCTTAGCTTTCACCGGCGTATACGCAGTCATTTTGCAAGTTTCCCCACAATTCACAGAATGGGTTTAGGAAGCTTAAAATTCCATTGCTGGGTGTGCCAGATGATTCTCTTGAAGTTTAAGAAAAAATTAAAATCAATTTTCAAAACTTCAAAAAATGGTCCTGGTGCCGGCCATGGAGAGGTTAAAGCGTGGAGCATGTCATTGTTTCTTGCTAATGTACGTCTTGGGGGAAATACGTTTCCAAAACAAGCCCGTCTTATCAAAGCTGAGGACTTGTTTTGGAGAGTACCCCCTTCCTTGATCACCACAACTTGGCAGGGAAGGCCTTAGCTGCCATGTTATACCAAAACTGTATATAATATTTACTTTATTGTTCTATCAATTTTTCGCATACCAAACCATCATATACCGAGGCATGACTGTAACTGAAATCACCACAAATGATGAGTCCACCAGGTTTGGGAAAAAAAATTGAGAAAATGCTTTTAGAAACTGCCAAGTCCTCCAGAAAGCCTACATCCATGCCAGGATGGCCTGGTAGATAAAAAGTGCAATTACTGATGGAAATTTATAAATATTTCCATAAATTCAAATGTAAATGGATAAAGTCAGAATTTTTGTGAGAAACATTTGTGAGTGCTTCACCTCCACCTGGATGGTTGGCAGCAAACTTGGGAACAGCACAACGTGTCTTAGGTAATGAATTGTAAACAATATTACTATCAGATTCATGAAACCAAGTTTCAGGCAAACATAAATGTAATAAAATATAAGCTTACATTACTTCCCTTCAGAGGAATGACATATTTTTGGTTAAGCAAAAAACTTTTATAATACATGGCATTCTGGAACCATGCAACATGACTGGAAAGCATCAGAAACACCGGTATTCTGATGTGATTTGGCCACGTAGTGAAACTAGAGAATGAGAGAACAACTTGAAGAGTGTACAGTGATCTCTTGGTTATCGCCCACATGGATATAGCAGTTTTTGTTATCAGTGCAAGATGAAAACCTGCACTCCTGCTGTTATTACGCATTTTTCAGATAAAGAACTTTGTTATCGCGCACCTGGGCTGGTTTCTACTGACCTGTGGTTTCTGATGGCTTTAAGGGATTCAAATATAAGGCCCTGCTCGAGGAGTTAATCCTAGGTGGTGGAGATCACTAACTCTCCACCCCCTAGCCTCAGAACCCCTTACCTGAAGCCTATCTCAGGTGTCTGTATAGTACATGTTTCCTTAAGTCCTGTCCACACTAGTGGATGGTGGCTGGCAGGAATAAGTGAGACATCCATCATCGGAAAATTTGTGGCAAGTTTGAGGGGTAAACCAGCAGATAGTCTGTGCCCATTGTTGAGTGAAATCACCAGACACTGCCTGGACTTTTCACTCTCTGGTTTCTTTTCCTTTTCACTAGTCCAGCAATTATTGTGCTATACAGTGCTATTTTGCTCATATGAACTGTGTTGGCCATTGTCATACTGCACTCAAGTGCTGTCGACTACCTACTCCTCACAGTTTGGACATTGCAGCTGCGCCCGGGAGACTCTGCCTGGTGCGGAAAAAGCCCGCCAGTCATTGCCTGCTAGTGTGGACAGGGCTTTACTGTGCCCTACCTGTGTGTGTGTTTCTGATACTTACTACAACACTGTGCATGTATTTAGTGGGTCTACACTGTTTTAAAAGGGAAAATTTTGGTGTATGAATGGGGTGCCCAGTATCAAGTTGGATAAATCCTATTGCTTCTGTGCTTCCATTATCATGCAGTTTTGTTATCACACACTAGGTGCTATACCAGTTGTGCACAATAACCAAAGAATCACTGTATATATGGTGGAGGAGGGGAAGGGGGGAAGGGAAACTAAGAATAAGATGGAGAGGTATAGGGTATATGAATGAGGGGTGTGAGTTGGAAAGTGAGCAGCCTGATGGCAGGGGACAAAGTGACAATGAGGCAATTTGTTTGTGGCCACCTTTCCTGGGATTAAAGCATCTTGTTATAGACATACTGATTGTATTTTGCTTCTTGGCAATCAGTATAATTTCAAGTAACGTCTTATCACATCTGCAGCTATGAAGTACAAAAGGTCTATCTATCTATCTATTGCCAGACACCTCAATCCCGTACGGGGTGGCCACAAACAAATCGCCTCCATGTCACTCTGTCCCCTGCCACTTCACTACCACGCTCCCAACTCACACCCCCCTCTCTCATATACCTCTCCACTCCATCCCTCCATCTCATCCTCAGCCTCCCCCTCCCTCTCGCCCCCTTCCACCTCACTCACATACACAAAAGGTAATGGGTGAAATATACCGT
>JAGKTI010011426.1:2753-26422 GCA_018397915.1 Birgus latro | reverse complement strand
GAGAGAGAGAGAGAGAGAGAGAGAGAGAGAGAGAGAGAGAGAGAGAGCTTGGTATGTCCTTAGCCATAATGAGCCTGAGTGTCATTTCTGCCACCATGAATCCTCTCATTTTCGGGATAGCTCTACTATTCCATTCCAACTGACATCAATTTTTCTTTTAGCTGAGAATATGCATCAGAGCCCGAGAATTTTAACCCTATCAGTGTCAAGCAGAGACATAAGGCCAGAGATAAGATAAACAACGTATTCTGTTCGATGACATAATTTACAGCTTGTTTTTCATGTTTTCAGAAGATTTTGATTCAGCGTAGGAGATATTTTTCGGGCTTGAGTGATGTGATACAGCCTTCTTAAACCCTTTCACAGTTAGCTTTCTCTCCTAGGCTTAATAAAATCGTCTGATGCCTGCAGAAATAAGTAAAATATCATCGGACGGAAGGAGTTAAAAGAACAGCCTATCCATCACCGCTTAGAATGAATAAAGGTTAATAAAACAAACCTCCATATAATTTTTACTTCTTTTACTGACGTCTTTATTAATTTTTCCTCTCTCCCCCACAGACAGTGACAAAGACCACACGGCTATACAAAAATACGTGTAAGAAACATAGATATGTCTTTGGTCGTCTGGATTTCCCCTATAATTATACGGCAGATTGGGCTAAGCTAATTCAGGCAACAAGGATCAGTGATTGGGGGGGTTAGTATCAGTTTAATCCCTTCAATATTGTAGCGTTCTGTGGCGGACATAAATATCGATCCACTCCCGTACGATAAATTGAGAGACGGTGAACGATGACTTGTGAGAAACAGTGATGCCATCGTTAAAGACCAATAAGTTTATCAGAATATTATGGAAGGGTATCATAATTATTGGGCTGAAAATGGATCGATATTATTTTCCGCATATTTACTTCATGGCTTCGCTCTTGTTACCTCCTGATGAAAAAACTCGAGTTAGGAGAGAAAGTTTTCAATTATGTATTATTGAAGGAACTTGTATTGATGTATCAGTAGTTCATTTAAGTTCTCTAGATAATTCACCTTAGTCCCCTAGCTTAAAAGTCTCTCCTAAGTTGAATAAAATCGTCAGGATGCGGCAAAAATTTAATCAGCAAAAATTCGTCCTCTAACTGAAGCGGTTGTTAGTTCAGGCGCGGTTTTTAAAAAAATGAGGGTATAATTATTTGCTGCTATTATTTATCATTTTATTTAGCATTATTATTATTACTATTAATTATTCCTGTACAGTACGGTTAACGACATAGTCTTTATTGAATACTTTATCATTTAAATACTTGGGAAATATTAGCTTAAGTCGACTGTACAAACATGTCCTAGATACAAAATAAACACTACTACGTTCGAGTCTACACTTAATAATAACAATAACTCCCTGTATATAGGACAACATAACTTTACGTACATACGAACAACTGGGCTATAAATATGAGGTGAGTGTTAAATAAATCATCTATATACAGGATACTGGCACTTCCATTATGTAAACAATCTGACCACTCCTCACACAAAGTCGGTCTCGGCAGCCATTATTCTCACGTTCGAGTTTTTTTTTATTACTATTTTTTTTTTTTTTACATAATTTTCAGAATGGAGATGCATGGTTATTTAGATATAATAATTTTTCACATACAACAGAGAAAAAAAATAGATATAGGATTTGTCACAGGCATATTTGAAAAGGAAAAACAAAACAAAACAAACTTGAATGCACTCTATGAAATAAGAGGAAATACTGGATGATAAACTTCTCCTCTTTTTTTATTTTCCGTGACGCAGGTTGGCTTATTTCCCAAACCTTCTGGTCTCAGTAATCTCAGACATAATATAAAAACTGACATACACTTTTTTTTCACTTTTTTACTTTTTTTAACTATAGGGAAATAAACTTTTGGGGAGGCGATGGAAAAATTGGAACTGTGTGATATTGAGACTGGGTTTATCTTCTTAACGTTTAATCCGGCAAAGTCTTATTTTTGTTTATTCTCAGTCCATTTTATTCACCTTAAGACGGTCTTTTCGAAGCAGGAATAATATGCAAGAGGGAGGTTTCGATGGCTCCCCTGATGGATTAATGGAGTGTGATTTATTTTTTTTTTCTTTGTGGACTCTGATGATGGTTTTCCTGTTTTTTTTTTTTTTTAGTCTTTATCGATCATGCCCTCGCCCATGCATTATAGATGGAATACTGGTAGGGAAATGATGGTGATGATGATGATGATGATGATTAGATGGAATACTGGTATGGAAAGGATGATGATGATGATGATGATGATGATGATGATGATGATGATGATGATGATGATGATGATTATATGGAATACTGGCAGGGTAATGATGATGATGATGATGACTGGATGGAATACTGGTAGGGAATGGATTATGATGATGATGGTGATTAGATAGAATACTAGTAGGGTAAGGATGGTGATGATGATGATGATGATGATGTGCTGGAAATGGATAAGTGAGAAAAAGCTCCAAACGACACTGAAAACTGGATACGGAGTTGCTGAGAGCTGTTATGTAGAGTGAATGAGGAAGGTGTGGATGAATTACAAAGTGGAAGGTGAAGGAAGTGGAATATGAAGCTGAAAAGTGTGCAAAGTGGCGGGAAAGAGAAGTGGAGGTATATATGAAGACAAAGTGGGTGTAAGTGGAGGTGGATGAGAAATTTGTGGAACAGAGAGAAATATATTAGAAGAAGAAGAAGAACGGAAGAAGACGACGACGACCAAGAAGAAGAAGAACAAGAAAAAGAAGATGAAGGAGGAGAAGAAGGAGGAGGAAGGAAAATAGGAGATATTTGGAGGAACAGTAGTAAATTGTCGGAATACGGAGAAGTTAATGAAGTATCGGGGTGGATTGTTAGATTGCTACGTCGGTCTGTTTGCCTGTATGTATATTCGTATCACCCGCTTCGCTAAACCGGACAGGGGTAGGGAGCTAAAGTATACATGTTTAAGTCCTGTTCTGAGAGGCATAGGGGTAGGTGAACCGCTGGACCGAGAGCTACTACTTTTATTATTTACTTATTTATTTATTTATTCTTTTATTTATTTACCTATATATTTTTGTCACAGGAGGAATGTTCCCCCCGCACCCAATGCTACACGCACAGGTATACTTACAAATTCATTATTTTTCATAGGTGATCCTCCAGTAAGCGTTATTACCCAGTTGGCTCTACTTAGGGTTTCTGTAACATTAGAAACTTGGGAGTGATTACCGTAGAGTTTTTTGTGCGTCTCGAGAATGGTCGAGAGAGAGAGAGAGAGAGAGAGAGAGAGAGAGAGACAAGTATCTTCCCAGAATTAACGAATACGTAGCGGAAAAGTCGAACCATCTGAAACACGCACTAGTAAAGACTGGATTTTCCATTGCATTTCGCCAGTTGTAAATTTTTTCAGACAGAATTGGCAGGATAGTAAATTTCTCGCTCTCTGTACACCTATGAGCAAAATTTCGCAGACACTCCTCTTCCCGCACCGTGTCCTGCCTTCCATTTTTCTCAATCCTCCCCAAGTGATAAATACTATCCTTCCCACTCATACTATCTTCTTGTTTGTGTCATACTGTTATCATTTAAACATACTTCACGTAACACCTTCTATTGCCACACCCGGTGGAGAAGTGTCAGCGAATTTTTGCTTTTGGCGGTACGGGTTTTTAAAAAAGGTTTGGATATAAAGATTTACGGTCGTGTTATTAAAACCGAAATCAAGAAAGCATAAGCAAGCCACCAGGATATGACGGTCGATTCTGAAACACTTAGGAGGACTGTCAGTGTATTATCAAATGGGACAAAAAGGCCAGACTTTAAAATTGACTTGATGCGTTTCAGTTTGAGGGGCTGGACCTCCCTTTGGCTATATCGGGTTTAATAACACGGCCCCTATCTATCTATCTGTGTATCTAATCTATCTATCTATCTATCTGCTATCTACCTATCTCTCTATGTATCTGTCTATCTGTTTATCTGTCTTTCTGTCTGTTTATCTATTTATCTAGCTGCTCATCAATCACCAGTCGTCTTAATTCCGTAAGGGGTGGCCATAAACCAATCCGCCTCCATGGCACTCTGTCCTCTGCCGTCTGTCTGCCTTCCCTCCCACTCACACCCCCCCTCCCACTCACACCCTCCCTCCCTTGAACACCCACAATATTATTTCGTATTCCTACATAGCGTTACATCCGGTACATGTGACCTGGTAGTAACGCAGTCTTGTCTGTTACGTTATTTGTGACGTAGCGTTGAGTACGGTAGGGTGTGGCGGGGTAACGTCAGGAAATGCATCTAGTTAGGTACGTAAGCGGAGCAGAGGGGCGAAAGTTAGAGGCAAGTAGAGAGTTAAGTTAGTGTCTACCCTGAGAGAGAGAGAGAGAGAGAGAGAGAGAGAGAGAGAGAGAGAGAGAGAGAGAGAGAGAGAGAGAGAGAGAGAGAAAAAAGAGGAGAGAGAGAGAGAGAGAGAGAGAGAGAGAGAGAGAGAGAGAGAGAGGAGGGGCAGAGGCTTAGGGCGGAAATATGAGGAAGCTTTATCATCCATGGTAGAGCTGGAGGAAGAGGAGTGGAAAAGGAGGAAGAGGAGGAGGAGGAGAAAGGAGGAAGAAGAGGAGGAAGAGGAAGATAAAGAGGAAGACAGTAGGAGTAGGAGGAGGGTGGGAAGGAGGGGGAAGAAAAAGAGGTAAAGGCGGCGAAGCAGGAGCAAATGAAATGGAAAAGAAGACACAAAGGAAGAGAAAATAACCATAACAAAGAAAAGAAAATACTGAATGAAGAGAAATGAAACAATAAAAGTAGAAAGGAAACAGAGAGAAAGAGAAGAGAAGCAGGAAGAGAGAAAACTGGGAGGAGAGGAGGAGAGAAGACTGAAGAGAAAGGCCAGGCGATAAAAAGAAGACTAATGTATCTTTATAATGTATTGGGGTACATAATGCAGGAGGAGGCATGAAGGAAGGAGGATAAGAGAGAGAAGGAAGAAGGAGAGAGAGAGGGGAAGAAGGTAAAAAAGAGAGAAAAGAGGGAACGAAGGAAGGAAAGGGGAAGGAAGAAGGGAAGAAGAAACGGAGGGAGAAAAGGGGAGAAGGAGAAAAGGTAAGGAAGGAAGGAAGTAAAAGTGATAAGAAGGGGAGGAAGGAGAGAGGAAGAAAGATAAAGAAGAGAGGACGGGAGAAAGACAGGGAGGAGAGAGAGAAAAAAGAGAAGAAGGGATGGAATTTGTTAGACTTAAAGGCTTTGTGATGATGAGTGTGTGTGTGTGTGTGTGTGTGTGTGTGTGTGGTGTGTGTGTGTGTGTCAACAACGAGCGATAATATTTCTAGCATATGAAAGGGCATACTATCAGCACCCATTTTAAATGTCTGCCACATCTGGAATCGAACCCAGCCTCATGGTTTTAGTGATACGGCGACCACCGNTGTGTGTGTGTGTGTGTGTGTGTGTGTGTGTGTGTGTGTGTGTGTGTGTCAACAACGAGCGATAATATTTCTAGCATATGAAAGGACATACTACCAGCACCCATTTTAAATGTCTGCCACATCTGGAATCGAACCCAGCCTCATGGATCTGGAGAAGGGGCGGCCACCGTGATTCAATAGACACATATACTGTAGTCGGCCTAAAATGTATCGTTGCTCTTGTGTGGTGTAAAATATGAAACGCTTAAGAAAATGCATGAAAACGCTGCACTGTTTCTCCTCTTGCATTAACCACCTACTGTTGTCTGTTATCTCACTCGTTAAAATAAACACCGTGGACTCAGGCTGGAATTGTAGCTTTGCCTAAACCACCACAAGCACACACAGAGAGACAGAGTTCAGGTTCCCCTTCACTGAGCCTGCTGGAAACAATATCAACTGTGTCCTGTGTAACTGAAAACAAATTGTAATAATATTAGTGTCTCAATGCGTGTAAGTTGTTTCTAACGTTCAAAATAGTCTGAAATATGCACAATGTATTTCTCTACTGGACTAAAGAAGTTGAAAAAAAAAAATAGGTTACTGATCTTGAGAACATAGGCTCTTGGGATTATGGTCTTAACTGGTATATTTTCAGTTATTTTTAAGAAATTGCCCTTTTGAAATATTGTGTCGTAACATCTTAACAGTAACATCTTCTTTGTATTTAAATTAAAAATATGTATATTTTGAAACACACAATATAACACACTTGTTCAAAGACTCTCAGAACACGGTATAATCTATATTTGATGCACGGCAGGTAGTAAATACAACAGTGAACCACCCCTGATACATACGGATGATATATTACGTGGGAATAAATACAAGGAAAATAACGATATAGGAAAACATGCGTAGTTCCATTAATGAAAACATGATATAAACAACGAATCACGCGTAGTTTCCATAAATCCTACATGTTTATAACTTACAAATACCGTAAACTTCTAAGCACAGACAGAGAGTATTATAGGTTGACTTTGTTATATATATCAGGTGTTGTGTCGCGCTCATATATGTACACTTGGCCACATATCAACCTGGAACAGCAGCCGTGTGAAGTGGAGGTCTATCCACACCTTTTGTCATTTGTACATAATAATTACCCGGCCATTTCGTCTGATATTTGACAGTCCTGTTAATTCATGTTACTGCCGCCAAGAAATGTCAATACATCGAGCTTGTCAAGAGCAGCAGATGCCAGAACTCATCTCTGCGCTGATGATGTTGCAGGTTTACATGTGGCCAACTGTACACGTAGCAAGATGAGATGTTTTCAAAGCACTCCATTACCTCACTGCTTGACTGTAGGGACCCATGACTCCTAAATGGCTTCTTATTTATCATGACACATATTTCCGTGTCAGACCACTAGGTACTGCTGTGTCATTTATCGTGGAAGTTGCTCAATACACTTCAATCCTCAGATCTTACGAAATTTCCCTATTTAATAAAACTGTGGTGTTGGCTTAAAGAAAACACTTAAGCCGTTTCTCAAGGTTTAAAACTTATAAAAACAAAGCTCCGGATAATGACACTACTTTCACCATATACCAACGAGATGCCGGAGAGGGACGCTGTCATATATGGTGGTACCGATGTAACCAGGCGGATCCATTGCCTGGTCACACAAAAATCCCTCAGCTACTTCCCAATCCCTCGAAAGGAGGATGGTGAACTGCGGAAGAGCAACTTAAATCTGCAGTCCACCGAGCTCACGTCCAGATGAGCCAGCGGTAACAGCTACTACGGATACTATCAAAAGGAAATCTGAGTTGGCAACCCATTGATATCGTCGTTCCTTAACACTTTTGCAGAGCTTAGTGGAACTGTGCATCTTTATAAGTTCGGTTCGGGCTTCACATTAAATCACGTACTTACTTTGACTAATGCACTCTCATATGACCTAAAAAAAAAACATGTATATTTTACCTTCAGGGCATTTGCAACTACTATACATCATTGTTTCGCAGTCAGTTTATACAGGTCACATTAAATAATACAGAACTTAGGATCCATGGCTCTCTACAGTGGAGACATCTAGTAATAGAGTTTTCCTGTAAACACTTCATTGTTGTGAATATACATGGGTGTTCATTTATTACACCCCCTTTGCTAATTCCCGTGAGTTACGGGGACGGCTGTCAGAGTTACCAGTGTTTATTACTACAGCTACACCTACTACTACTACTACTAATGATAATAATAATAATGAAAACTTTGTCGCGGGTTTATTCATACTCAATGCATCATTTAATACTCGTGAATAACGCCTTCCAACACGCACATGAGCAGACAAAGCCGTTCCCGCAACACACGAGAATTGGCACAGGGCGCAATAATTGAACCGCTGTATTATCATGTCAGTTCTTATGCAGGTACAATTATGCGTATATGATTTGTAAACACTTAATAATAAATACAAGTACGACAGAAATATTACTGTTATGTGGGTAGATGTCAACAAATATTACCTATTATTACTGGTGGCGGTATAAGGTGAAACTCCAAGTGAATCTTCAAGGGGATTCGAACCATTGTCTTAATTTCATTCCAACAGGAGCCTTAGACCACTATAGCACCAGGCGTCATGTTACAGTTGCCTTTTAACACACACACACACACACACACACACATACACAACTGCTCCCTCCATCTTTGTTCGAAGCGACTAAAATTCACCAACTATAATAAAGGCTTTTTATCTCCCGTACAGTGTCTACTTTATATTTATTTTTGCCACAACGTCGCCATATCTTTCTTTATTTTTCTTTAGGTACAGTCGACAACAAAAGTTCTCTCTTCTCTCATGCTTCTGTCTCCCCACAAACTTTGATTACCATCCTCTCGAATCCATAACATCGCTGTATTGTGCAAGCTTTTACCTTCTTCTCTGTTAACTGCATATATATTTATTTTTCTTTACTACTCAGTGTCATTGTGCATTTTCATTCTTTAGTTCTTACAGTGTATAAGCATTTTCTTTCTTGTTTTTACTGTTTACCGTACTTAAGCATTATTTTCTTTACTGTGTACTGTATTTATGCATTTTCTCTCTTTACTGTGCACTGTACTTACGCATTTTTTGCTTTTCTGTGCACTGTGCTTAAACATTTTTCATTCTTTATTGTTTGCTGTATATATGCGCTTTATTTCTCTATTGCTTACCGTGTTTAAATATTTTCTTCCTTCACTGTTTACTGTCTTTATGCATATCCTTCCTTAATGCTTACTCTGTTTATGCATTTCTCTCCTTTCATTTTATTTATGCATTTTCTTCCTTTGCTGCTTAACATAATGATCATTCTCCTTCACTGTGCACTCTATTTATGCATTTTTTTTTTTACTGTTTACCTTAGTTACGCATTGCCTCTCCTTCCCTGCTGTACATTATATTCATGAATTTGCCTTTCTTTCTTTCTCTCGTTCTTTCTCTTTCTTTCTTTCTTTCTCTTTCTTTCTTTCTTTCTTATCACCATCTCTGATTCACACCCACCACCTTCCTCCATTGATTTTTGTTTTCTTTGTTTTCGGTCCTTTTCACCCCGGCCGGTTCACACCCACCTCCTCCTCATCTCCCTCCATCACGGAACATTAAGCACCTCCTCAAGAAAGTCTCAAGAAGTCTGCGGCGGGGGGTGTGGGATGCATTAACACCCTTTCAGCCCCAGGACCTCACTTTTATTTTCTAGCTGGTGGTTCGCTTTCATCTGACGGAACTGGCTCACTTTTCACGGCTTAAATACTAAGTTGTTATTGCCTGACTTTGATGAATTTTAGTTATGAGGTAGGCACGAATCTCCTTGGTTGCTAGTCGAAAATATCCTCCAGTCTGACCCCACCTGGATATCAACTGAGCTGAAAGGGGTTACGGATATTTGCCAGAAAAAAAAAAATGCATATATACCAGAGCAATGGCATCGTTTTCCCCCCCCCCAGTCCTTTTCGCAACTTAGAGCTGAAATAGGGACCTGCCTTGTAAAACTGACGGTTGTATATCAGTCAGACGATTTTCCTCAGCTTTGGAAAGGTCTCTTATACTGAAGGGGTTAATGAGGGCTATCTCTGACCTCTCAAATTGGAAAATCTCTCTCTTTCTCTGTCTGTCTCTCTCCATTTGTTTTAAGTTTCTCCTCTTCTACTTATCTCTTACATGTCTTAATTTCAGTGTTCAGATGGAAGAACTGAAGTGCCTGAAGTTCTCTCACAATATTCACAACTCAGTACATGAATCTAATTGTCGTATGCTGGAACCTGAAATTCGAAAAATGGGATGCAGACTCGAAATTTTGGCGATGATTTTTGACGTACGTGATGATGATGGAAAATGTCTGGCCAACCTATATGGCTGCTGACTGGATTCTGTAATACGGGATGCAAGCTAACCACACGTAAAAAGCACAGGTGTTCCATAATATTTCAGGTTTTCAGCATACAACCCTCTAAGTCCTGCTTCTTTCATACCCTTGATTTCCACTTCTCCATTCTCTGCTCGGATTCTAAGTTTTTTTTTTTCAACATCATAGCAGTGCACATTGGCCCTAGACTTCTTCCTTTCCCATCCTTTAACGTCCTTCTTTCTCATCCCTTCTTTCAGTTTTCTTCGTCCCTTCCTTTATTTACTCTTTATTTTTTCGCATTCCCACCATTGCATTTTATTTTCACGTTAGTCATATATTTCCTTATTTATGATTTATTGTCCTTCATTTTCCTCCTCTATTATTATTTCTCTCGTCCCCCCTTTTCACATTTTATTTTGTTCGTTTCTCTGGGACACTTTCCATTTTAACTCTTGACCTCTTCATTTTAGTTTAGCTCTTTTTGTTCTTTTAATTTTTTCACGTTTTCGGTTTCATCCTTGTATTTAGCCTACATCCTTTTTAAGTTTTCTAAGTCCCTCTACTTCTTTTCCTTCCTTTCCCAACACAGCATTGCTCCTTAGCACAATATTTCTTCCTTCTTGCCTATTTGTATCGTCCTTTTGCTCTTTTATTTATATTTTTCTCATCCCTCCTTTTTTCCCTCCTTCATAATCATCCTTCACTGTCCTTCATTTCTTGTTGTTTTTTCTTCCTCCCTCCATTTTCTTTTCTTTTCCACTCCCAGTTCATCATTCCATCTTAACAATAGATTTGTTTCATCTTCACTTCCTACATCTTTTTTTTTTTCCATCTTTTATTTTTCTTGTTCCTCTACTTTATTCTCTTCCTTCCCACTTTATTCTCTTCCTCCCCACTTTATTCTCTTCCCCTCCACTTTATTCTCTTCCTCGCCACTTTATTCTCTTCCCCTCCACTTTATTCTCTTCCTCACCACTTTATTCTCTCCCTCCCCACTTTACCACTAGACTGACTTTGTCCTGGCGACGTCGCAGAACTGGACACTTTTCCCATTACCCGGGGGTGTGCCGCCGCGAGACACTTTTTTGCCCAAGTGTTCCCTCCCGCTGTCTTGGCTTTCCCGACGTACCCCACTTGTAGCGTCGGGGTCTGAGCTGCCTCCACCTTCTCCTTCGTCGGGTGAGGGTGAGGGTTCCCGACGCTCGTGTGAGGGTGACTGCTGACGGTCGTGTGAAGGTGAGTCCCGACAGTCGTGTGTTAATGATTCCCGAGGGTTGTGTGGCGATGATTCCCGACCGATGTGTGATGGTGATTCCCGACGGTCGTGTGATGGCGATTCCTGACCGTCGTGTGCAAATGCTTCCTGACGGTCGTGTGATGGTGATTCCCGACGGCCGTGTGGTGGTGGTGATTCCTGACGGTCGTGTGAGGGCGGGTGCTGACGGTCGTGTGCTGGTGACTCCCGACGGTCGTATCCCGATGACTCCTGATGGCTGTGTACCGGTGATTCCCGACGGTCGTGTGATGGCGAGGACCGGTGTGGGCGTCTCACTGATCCCCGACGGCCGTATGCTGACGAACCCCGACGGTCGTGTGAGTGTGCGAGTCTGCGGTCGTGCAAAGAGGATTCCCGACGGCCGTGTGCCATTGCTTCCCGACGGTCCTGGCAGCAGCTTCCCCTCGAGTCGCCCGTCGCTTGCGAGTCTCGGCTGAGGGAGCGTACTGGAGAGCGGCGTTTGGCTTCACCCTGCTCCCCGTCCGATAGCAGTTTCTCAGCCTCTGCCTCAGCCTCCAGTTCCTTCGTGCTGTTGCTCCTTATGCTGGCTGACCTCCCCCCTGCCCCCACCGCAACAGGGATCCTCTCCTCCTCGATCGTGTCCGCGCTCAGACTGGCGGACCTGTCTCTCTCCAGGAGACGACGTCCCTCCCCAGAGTGCCGCTTCTCCCCTTCCATCCCTCTCCTCACTCCCTCCAGAGGCCCTGTCACAGTCCCGTTCTCCCCTGCCCTGCTGTTCTGCCGGCTGCACGTGACACTGTTACTGTTACTGCTAGGGAAGCCGTAACTCCCGGCGAAGCTGCTCTGCCTCCCGTACCGCGCCATGTTGGGTCGCGGCGGAGGAACATCATCGAAGGAAGCAGGGCGGCCACAGCGAGCCAGGGCCACGCGCACGGAATGGCCGTCTCGAATACCCGCCACTTCGGCCGTCCTGGAGGAGCCGCTGCGCCCGTTGGACATGGAGGTGCCGGTGGTGTTGAAGGTGGACTGGCGGCTGAGGTGGCGGCGGGAGGCGTCTCGGCTCAGCAGCTTCAGGAAGGCCTCGCGGAACTTGGTGGAGGTGAGGTTGTAGAGGATCGGGTTGACGGCAGAGTTGGCGAAGAAGAGAACCCTCGCCCCGTACAGCAAGCTGGTAAGGAGAAGGAGAAACATGAAGGAAATGAACTGAGTTGTAAGCTTAGATGAACATTACTTGTAGCACACACTCAGCATGCCATCTTGCCTAATAACTGCATATCACATCATCTGTTAGTGAAATTCCTTTACATCACGAAATTAATCATCATGCACAGACGTCTGGCTTAAATACCCATAACCGCCATATATATTCTTAAAAATTTATCTCAGGTTGGAAAAGCTATGTTGAATCCAAGTCTCAGGGTCGTTATTTTCTTATGCATTTGTTTATGTATATCTGTCTGTCCAACCGTCTGTCTGTCTCTCATATATCTATCTGTCTATCTATTAATCTGTCTCTTTATCTATCTATCTTTCTGTCTGTCTATTATCTGATTATACATACAAATATATAACACGCATAAACAAACAACCACACGCACGAACATTCAAGCACGGACACTCAGCACTTTCAGACATAAATATATCCCATTACACACACACACACACACACACACACACACACACACACACACACACACACCCACTGAAGAAGCGGAGTGGCCCCATCCTCTCTATGGCTTCCTTGGGCGTCCATACGATCCACAGGGTGAGGACGCGGAAGGGGAACAGGCTCACGAAGAAGAAGATGGTCACAGTAGCTAGCATGACCACCACCTGCAGGAGAAGCAGAAGAAAAGATATAAGAATTATGTACCGGTAATAAGTTTAACCAATATCATCATCACTCTGAACAAAAAGAAGAAGAAGAAGAAGAAGAAGAAGAAGAGTAAGCAGCAGCAGAAGAAGAAGAAATAAATAACAAGAGTAACCATCATCATCACAACTTGTAGAAAAGGGAGGGGAAAGGAGGATGAAAATGTGGATGAAATAAAGAGGAAGAGGAAGTATACAGGTCTATAATTATTAATGCTTGGATGACGAGTGATTAAATGTACAATTAAATCACTGGGCACTCTTTTGATTGCTCTACTTTTGTGCTGTCTTTTTTTTATATTATAATTATTGTTTGGGGTGGGAAATGGGCGTAAGATGCTGATGAAGATGATGATGGTTTATAATTATCGTACAAGTTTCGAGTAAGACAAAGCTAGGTCCATAGAGAGATCGGTACTCATTATAGCTCGATCCCTGCTCGTCCTTCCCCTCCTTCGGCTTCTCTCTCTCTTCACCTGTTCATCTCTCCTTTCCCGCTTCCTCTCCTTCCCTCTGTCCTCTTCTTCTGTCCCTTAATTTCGCCTTACCTCTTCCACTTCTCCATCTACTCTATTCCCCTCTTTCCCTCCCGTCCATATCCCCCTTATCATCCCTCCACCTTCTCTTCTGCCTTTCCCTACAAAGTTTCCATGTTTGTTCTCTCTAATAGGCATATAGTTTTCCTGCTTTTATTCTGTCGATTATTTTTTTTTACTTGGATGGGGTAGTGGTTGGGGGATAGCCTTCTTTTTTTTTTTTTTATCTTTTCTCACATACCGTGGTTAGATACTAATACAATCAGCCCTTTTTTCCAACAGACAACTTCGGTATGGGTTAGCAGTCCTCCTGTTATCGGTATTTATCTGTGTATTCTTATTCCCACTCTCTCTCTTCCCTTATCCATCCCCATCCCCTCGTTCACCCTCTCTCTTCGTTCTCTCTCTCTCTCTCCCCCCTCACTCCTCTCTCCCCTGTCCCCCTCTCTTCCCTCTCCCCATCCTCTTTCACCCTCCCTAATCCCTCCTTACCTCTTCTACTTCTCAAACTCTATTCCCAGCGGCAAGCCCACCCACATCAATTACCAAAGTTGTGGAGGGGTGGTCGAACTCCGTCTCCCCCCTCCCTCTCTCCCCCCTGTATACATATGGATGTGAGAGGGCGCTTTGTAGGGACGTTAAGTTTTATGTCTCTTACTTATATTTCAATAACTTCCTGTCACGTAATGCCACTAGAATCGTTGGCAGATCCTAAGCTTTACAAAAGGTGTTATGAGGGTGACTTATTTTTTCGCCTACCTCTTTACCTACAAATTTCTTCCGTCATCCAGTCTTACCATGGCAATTACTATCATCTTGACTCTATCTCAATATACTGTTTTCACCTTAACTTGATCTGAAATTTCCATCTCGCCATCGTGCATTATCAGTTCTCCATCTTGAATACGGAATCGTAGAAAGAGATTAATTCTAGAGTAAGGTGCTATCACGAGAAAGTGCGATAGATAGAATATAATACTCTAATATTATCACATGTTTCCTCTGAGCTATGGGAAATAAAGACAAAAATCGAGACAAAGTTAAGAAGAAAGGCTAACACATGAAGTGGACAGGATACAGTAAGAGGAACGGGGAAGATCATTTATCTATACACCGCAAAAATTCCCATTCTGTTTATGTTTGTCCGTTTATAACCTCAAATTAGCCAAAACAGTGCATTAAAGCGCAACATTTTTTTAATCAACGTACCTGAAATGCACTACCTTAAAGAATGTGTTAAAAACCCGGGTGCAATCGGGGTTACCAAGAATGTTGCTAAATTGACACACGTTCATATCTTATGATACGCGGTAAATGCGGCAGTGCTTTTCCGTGGGGTTTCTTGTCTCTTCACACACACACACACACACACACACACACACACACACACACACAGAATTTGTCTGCCTGTCTGTCTCTCCTCTATGGAAATAAAAGGGGATGCATTGAGAACTCTTTTAACAGCTCTGAAAGGTGTAACTTCTTATCACGAATTTAAACGATTTAAACATTTACTTCACAAAAGCTAAAGTGGCACCTTTGATGGCCAAGATTATAATTACTCTGAAATGCTCGAGTCAACAAGGTGGAAAGATGGTAGCCACTGACCGTAGAATTTTTTACTTCTATAACCATATAATTAGCTTCAGCGGGTCGGGTGGGTAGACGAACTGGTGTGATGGGTGGGCAAGGTTGGTGGGTGGGTGGGTAGTGGGAAAATAGGTCCATGGTAGGAATAGGTCCATAGAGAGTATAACCCTGGGGAAGTGGACCCAAGGATAAAATGGGAACCCGAGGGTCTCCCACAAAGAGTGGCCATCCAGGGTCCCAGGTACTGCAAAATCATAGGGTTTTACCCAGGCAACGCCGGGTATCCCTTCTAGTAAGTACCAAACTGTCCACTGAAGTAGTTACACTGCTACTGCATTAGCATCCAATGTTTTTGTTTTTAATCTATGCACTAACTTTTCTTTCTCTCGTAGTGAAATTAGATAAGGAAGTATGAAGAGGAAGGGAAGAAACGAAGCAGATAGAGAAAGCAAATGCTATACACAAATCTATACACATATCTTTATCGTAGTAAAATCAATCAGGGAAGTAGAAAGTGGGAAGAGAGCTGAAGTAAATGAAGAAGGTAGAGAAAGCGAAGTCTCTACACATTTCTTTCTGCTGACGTGAGATCAATCAGGGAAGGAGAAAGTGGGAAGACAAAAGGAGATAAAATGAAGAGAGAGAGAGAGGGGAACTATACACTCCTATTCATCTGCGCGGACACAAGTTTATGGAACCGTAAATTGAAGGAATACACAAGAGACCCTTTTAATCTCCCGGCTCCTCCATCCTAAGATTATCATTTGAGCAACTCCCAGGCTCGTTCACCCCCCTCGCTCTCACTCCTGGATTAGAGAGGCAGAAGAAAGCCAAATTTATTCTCTCGTCGCAAATCCTCGGGAGTCTTGTAAGTTACCTGAGTCATGTCTTCCTTATGTCACTTACCCCTTTCTTCTTCTCCCTCACCTGTTCCTGAGTTTTTCCTTCTAACTTACCTTCCTCTCTCATCTTTCTCCTTCTCCCTCTCACTTCCTTCCTCTTTCTCACTTCATCCCTCTCAGTTTCTTCCGTATTACTCCGTTATTTCTGACTTGTTCCTAATTCACTTATATTCCCCATCTTCAACTCTTTCCTTACATCTCCCCTCCTTTTTCTCCTTCCTGACCCCTTCCTCCATCTTACCCTCCTTCCTTAACCCCCTTCCTTTCTTCTCTCCCCTCCATATCATTCCTATTTCCTTGGCACTCCCCTCTTCTGTTTCCTCCATTCTCCCTTACCTTCTACTTTCAAATGTCCATCTGCTTTTAATCTTTCCCTCTGCTTCATGTCTCTTTCCTCGCTACCCTGACCTTTTTCCTTACTTGCTCTTGTACTTTTCTTCACCTCCCTTGCCTTCTTCACGTTATCCTACTTCCTGTTTCACTCTGAACTCCTCGCTCCATACTCACCCCTCATTCTCCTGTCCATCCTCACCCATTCTTGCCTCACATTTGCTGCTTCCTTCCTCATTATCCCGCATTCCTACTTCACTCCACCCTCTCCTGCCAAACCCGACCTCCACATCCTTGCCTAATGTCCCTCTTCTTCCATCACAGTCCACATCCCACACTCCACTCTGTCTTTCCTCTGTTCCCCCAAACCCCATTACCTAATCTGCCTTCCACCTCCCCCACATTGCCTCACCCACTCAACCTCTCATGTCAACCTACTTCACTCCTGCCTGACCCCCTCCTTTTTCACCCTCTTCTGCCTAAACCTCCATAGCCTCATTCCCTTCTACCCTACCATTTCTGCCTCTCCTGTCTCTTGTCTCACCCCTCCTGCCTCATATCACTTCAGCCTCACCTCATCCTGCTTTACCCCCTCCTGCCTCACCTCATCCTGCCTCACCACCTCCTGTCTCACCACCTCCTGCCTCACCTCATCCTGCCTCACCTCCTCTACCTCTCCTGTTTACTGCCTCACCCTCTTCTGCCGTACCCAGCCGTTTTCCTGCCAGTCAGCTTTTGGTACTTCCGTCGTGTGAACTTCCTTCTGACAACTTTACTTTAGTAGGTGACAAGTTAACTCCTCTGTGTGTGTGTGTGTGTGTGTGTGTGTGTGTGTGTGAGAGAGAGAGAGAGAGAGAGAGAGAGAGAGAGAGAGACTGACTAAAAATAACATTCAGTTAAACAAATCTTCCTAATATAAACCATGGCCACTCCACCCCTACTTCACACGGTGATGTGATGATTATGAGAGAGAAGTGTCGAGAATTTTGAGAATATTTACGTACCTTCCTTTGCACATTATTAACTTCCGTGGACAATCATTTCATAAAAAAAAAACCAGTGAAAATATTCCCTCTGCATAAACACCGAGGAAAGGAGGTGATCGTGAGACTGATAAATATTAGGAAAGCTAAGGTTGTTGGTCTTGTGAGGTGGTCAGGAACCGTAAAATATTCTCTTTGCTCACACTTCATTACACCATGTAGACGTGATCATTATGGGAGTGCGCTTATAGTAAGAGGAAACGTTGGGGGATTCTGAGGGGAATATTTGAGTTCCTTCTCTTGTAGTTTATTGTTGACCTTGTACAACTGTTTCGTAACTAGCTGTAAAAATATTCTCTTTGCCTAGTCCACTTTACAGCACGGGGATAGGATGAATGTGAGAGTTAATGTTGGCATGAAAGACTGAGGCAGGAGGGGTAAAGGCAGTAGGTTGGAAGGAAGGTTTCAGGCAGGAGAGGCAGAAAAGGTGATATAGGAAAAGAGAGGGGTTGAGCCAGGACTGAGAGAGGAGAGGTTTGGTAGGAGAGTGACATGGGAGCGTGGAGGAAAGGATGAAGATGGACGTGAAGGCAAGACAGAAGGCAGTAGAGGGTGAGATAGGAGATAGGGAGGAGGGACAGGCCAAGAGGAAATTAGGAGGGAGTCGATAAGGCAAGGAGGAGAGGAGGAAGGAAGGGAGAGGAAACGAAGAAGAGGGCTGCGAAGGAATGGAAAGTGAGTGAAACATGAGAAGGTGAGAAAGAAGGAGGGGAATGTGAGGAAGTGGGAATGAGACAGGAGGGAGAGAAGGAAGGAAGGTGGGTGAAGAAGGGGGAGATAAGGAAGAAGGGCGCAGTAAGGAAGAGAGTGTTGAGGCAGAAGGAATGTGGAAGGGTTCTAAGGAGAGCATCTGAACACCTCCCTCTGAAATTTATCGTTGGTCTTGTAGGACTAATATCAGAAATAACACTTGACAACACAGAGAGGGCAGGAGGGGCTTGGTAGTGACCGAAAAACCTCCAGTCGACATTCGTTTTGTCATTATATTTTCACTTTTTTTTTTTCCACCCGGCGTCTCCTTGTCGGTCATTGAGTAATCAGTTACTTCTTTTTTCCTCATCTCGCTTACTTTCTCCCTCGTCCTCGCTTCTATAAATGCCTCCTTCCTTTCCACCTCACGTTTCCTTCTCCATCTTCCCCTCTCTGCCTTTGCTCTCCCCCTCTAGTGATTTAATTACGGGAAAATTAGTTTGTCTGATCTAGGCTCTGGCTTACGGTAATTATGATAGACAGGCAGGTGGGGCCGTGTTGTCTCGCCACGCTAAGGGGAACCTGAAAGATGCAAACCCCTCCACTCTCACCCCTACCCTTCACCAGCCTTATTCTCCTTAGCTCATTTTCACCGACCTCACATTCTTAACTCATTATCAGTCTTCACCAATCTCACTTTCCTAGCTAATTCGCAGTCTGCTTAACCCTTCACCAGTCTCACATTCTCGACTCGTTCTCAGCCTGCCTTAAACTTCAGTCTCACATTCCTGAGCTTATTTTCACCAGTCTCACATCTTAAGTCCATTCTCAACCTTCACCGATCTCACAGTCATAGCTGATCTACAGCCTGCACTCATCACTTAACAGCCTTACCTTCCAGAGCCTACTGTCATCTTTACCCACCAGCTTGCGTGTCTTTATATTGGGTGGATCGACTTTGCTGGAGTGAGGCAAAAGATGGAGGAAAAGATCGATTACCAGGAAGGAAAGAACGTGGAGCACAAAGAAGAACGCGGTATCTTGGCACTTAGTCTTCCTCCATTCCCTGTCTTTCTCCATTCACCAGTGCTTTCTTTAAATTATTCTTAACCTACCCCTCCTCAATCTCACATTCCTACCCCATCCTCCACCAATCTCACATTTGAAGCTCATCGTCAGCCTAGCCCACTGTTCACCAGTCACCTTCCTTCTCAACCTGCTTCACCACGAATCTCATATACACAGCTCATTCTCAGCCAGTATCATTTTTATCAATCTCATCTTCCTACGCTCATTCTTAGCATTCACCAGTCTCGCCATCCTAGCTCCATTGCAACCTGTTTCACCACAAATCTCATCCTCTAAGTTCATTCTCATCTCAACGCACCTGCTTCCGGGCCTTCATATTGGGCAGGTCGACTTTTCTGTGCTGGAGTGCGGCTGAGGCTGAGTCCTGCATGAGGGAGCGACCGATCACCAGGTAGAGGAGCACGAGGAGCACCAGCGGCACGAAGAAGAACACGGCGGTCACCATGTTGATGTAGAGGCAGGCCCAGAAGGTGGTGAGCTCCGTGTAGCAGCCCGGGACAGTGGACCCGTCGGCGTAGGGCACCCACATGTGTTTGCTCATTACCATCATGGGACTGTGGAGGAAAGGTTGAAAAAGGAATTAGAGTGACTGGTTCTATCATATATTATCATCATCGTTATAATTACTATCATCCCTTTCCTTATTATCGTCAAAGGGTTGTGGGAACAGGAGCAGCGAAAGGTGTTAATGCCATTTTATCATCGCCATCATCATCATCATCATCCGTGTGGGCCAAGATAGGTCCGTGTAGCAGCTTCGGACAGAGGGCCCGTCGATACGTGACACCCATAAGTGTTTGTTCATTACCATCATGGAGGTGTGGAAGGGTAGAGAGAGAGAGAGAGAGAGAGAGAGAGACGGGGTGGAGAAAGAGAAATTAGTTACTATGTTCATCATCATCATCATCATCAACGTCATTATGCTATTACGTTTCCTCTGAGCCATCCGTGGAGAAAGAGAAATTAGTTACTATGTTCATCATCATCATCATCAGCATAGTTAACATCATTATGTACACGTTTACAAATCACCACTACTGAGCTGTGTGAGGGAGGATGAGAAAAGGCTTGGCTTGTGTGTCTCTGTCTTAAAATATCCTCCTCCTCCTCCTTATCATCATCATCATCATCATCACCATCATTATCATAACCGAGATTTGTTTCCTTGTCATGATCACTGGGATTTGAGGGAAGGAAGGAGAGGGTTTAGGATGTGTAGCTGTCTTTAAAAATCGTCATTATTATTATTATCATTATCATCATCACTTATGATTACCATCGTTATCGTCACTATAATCATTATCATCATTTATCATTACCACGGTTATCATCACTATTATCATTATCATCATTATCATCACTATCCTCTATGCAGGCCAGAAAATTGTAAGCTTCGTGGACCCGCGAAATGGGGACACATTCATTCTCTCATAATTTAAGATGAAAAATGAGCCATGCATCTTTCACTCATCACTCTAGCACGACCGATGAAAGTGAGGGAAAATGGGAAGCGAGGACAGCGAAGAGACATAAAAAAATGAAAAAAAAAATGTGAATAAAGAGGAAAGAGTAGCTGATGAAGGAAGGAAATATGCGGTAGGTGTGGTGTCAGAATATAAAATAAGAGAGATGGGAGGGAGTTAGTTTCAGGGGACGACGTGAGGTGAGATGAGGTGAGGAGAGGAGAAATGAGGTAATGTGAAGTGAGGGGAGGATAGGTGGAATAAAGGGAGAATTATTGTCATTCGAGGTTATGCGGCATTCCACGTCATCCAAACCCGGCCTATGTTTGCTCATTACCTGTGTGTGTGTGTGTGTGTGTGTGTGTGTGTGTGTGTGAGAGAGAGAGAGAGAGAGAGAGAGAGAAATATGCCAGTAGCTCAGGTCAAGAGGGGGTCGTAATCGTAAAACATAATGCCTTTGACGTTATGCTGCCGACAAGGCCCTGAGAGAATGGTCTTAGTACTGCACGACATATTTCCCTCTCTCTCTCTCTCTCACACACACACACACACACACACACATCATCATCATCATCATCATCATCATCATCAAACCGACTTGGCCACAAAGATAAAATAAAATCTCGCATCACTTAACCTCATATACACTAATAGTACCTAACTTTTTCTAACTTAACCTGATGTAATTTATTGTACCCAGATCCGACATGGCCTTGTCTAACCAAACCTATCTTATTTTAACCCCCAATACATTAACCTGATGCAAGTTAATTTGGCGACCTTGCTTAACTTCTTCTAACCTAAATTAACCTAACGTTGAGTAACCAGTTCTAAAAGGTCTTACCCAAACCATCCCTCCCTCCATTTTTTTTTTTTATGTGTGCTTCTGACTCCGGGATAGACCTGACAGTCCATTTTCTGAGACCAAGAACACAAACTGTAAGTGCATTAGTTTGGTTGGTCCATGCCTAGACATGCGTATATAGCACACCATCACATGTCATCACTTTTGCTCTAATACCCTCCGTTCGTACAGAATACATACTAAGATTCTCTCAGGACTCGTGTGATAGTATGGTAAAGCGTATTTTAATGATATGAGAGTGAGTCCTGAAGGAAATCGGTAAAGTCTGCTCTAATAAAATTCAAGTAATGAAATTATTCTCTGATTCAGTTTGGGTTTGAATTCGTTTCTTTTGAAAAACAGACCATTTTTCTAACCACTTGATCACCCCCTCCCAGTCCTACCCAAACTATCGAAAATAATCCAGCAAATCATTTCTTCATCCAACATACGTCTTTCCCGCCCAGTCTTCCTTAGTCTCATCCAACATACCCAACTCTCAAGGAACCTACCCTATCGTCCCTCACTTCGTATGAGAGAGGGAGGAAGTTGGACCTAAAAATGGCGTCATATATCGGGAAGAAAGAGTTATTGTAGCACCACAGTCATCAGAACGTGGGTATTGAATTAGTCCTGAGGGGGACATAAAGAGGGAGATCCGTCAGTACCTACGTGACCCCAGGACATAACACGAAGCCTTGGTGTTGAGGGGGTCGCGGTAAGAGAGACGGATGGACGGTAGTTGTGTGAAATGGCGCCACTCCAGTCTATTCGCTTCTTCCCGTTTGTAATAATTCTTTCTTTACTGCGTCTTGCTTTCCTCGTTCCTTGCACCACATTCCTTCCGCCTCCGTGTTATTACTTTGTCGCATTCATTTCCAGTCCTTTCACCTCTCTCCACCCTCCTTACCTTTGTTCTTTCTTGTATTGCGTCGCATTTATTCTCAGTTTTTGGCCTTTTCTCCTACATCATCCCTACTCCTGGGCTTTCGTTATTGCTGCTTGTCTATTCTCAATTCCTGCACTCCTCAGTTTCGTACTCCCTACTCTTGTACCTTCGTTAAAGCATCTTGTTTACTCTGTCCGTTAGTTTTTGCTCTCCTCTCTCATCCACCCTTCTCTTGTAATTTTCGTTTACTGCATTGTGTTTACCCTCAGTCCTTGTTCTCTCTCATTGTCCCTAACCTTGTATGTACTGTAGTAGTCGGCCTGTATATGCCTGACATGGACTGGCAGCTCTTATGTATGTATTCAAGCTGTGTTTTATCGGTACTAAACGATAATGAATCGTAAAACTGTTGGACATCACTCTCATCCCAATCATTTTAGCTTTTCTGTCATCATTGCCTGCCCTCGCATCCTTATTCACAATCCTTCCATCTCCCCTACCTCTCCTATCTACTCTCCCTCATCCCCACCTCCTATTAAATTCACAGAGGAGTTTGGAGCAGGTTACGAAAAGGGACAGCTGACAGAAATAGTAGACAAGTGTTATGGTTTAGATTTGCATATTCAGTTACTGTGGATAAGTTTTGATTTGTGATCACCCAACCCACAAACTCAGTGGCAGTTTCTGAGACTCAAACCCACTCCAGAGCATCCCTCGTACGTGAAACCAGTGCCAAAACGACCCAACCACCTAGTCGCCTTCTTTCATCCATTTAGAGAACTTTCCGTCCACCCGTTTCTGTCTTACCCATCCACTCTCCACAGTCGTACCTCGCACTTCAACCATCCACTCTTCGTATTTTCCACTCTCCCTCCCTTACCTAGCTAGCCTCCCTCCACTTTCTTCAGCTGATTAACCCTCCTTCCCCTCCACTATTCCATCCTTTATGCCCCCATTCTTCCCCCATGCTGAAAGTAACTCTCTCTCTCTCTCTCCCCCCACCCCACCCAATCTTGCATAACCATCCCATCCTAATAAATGCTGGAGTGTGATGCATAGCCAACAGTCTTTCGTGCCTGTAATGAATACACTGCGGACATGACGGTAAGACTTCATTATGCTGTCTCCTTCTCTGTCATCATTTTCATTATTCCTCTTCCTTGTTCCCACTGCCTGGTGCTTTTGTGCTGGTGCTTGTGTGCAGTGTTTATGGTGCATCTTGCTTTTGCCCCTATTTTTGGGTTATTATTTGGATTGTTAGTAATATTGTTATTATTATTATTATTATTATTATTATTATTATTATTATTATTATTATTATTATCATTATTATTATTATTATTATTATTTTCTTCCATCCTCC
>JAGKTI010011425.1:0-26424 GCA_018397915.1 Birgus latro | reverse complement strand
ATTGGGAAATAATGTGAGTGTTACTTTATTTAAACACAAACTTACCTGATTAGTAAAACACAGGCTTGCCAGGATTTGCATATCCTCTGTTTATTAGGAAGAATACTGGACAAGCGCACTCATTTCTTCTGCAACATTTAGCAGTCTTGACTTTTTCGTACTTTTTATAGTAGTAAGCGGTGAGAACTTAAGTTAGCACAAATAAGAGGTAGAAACCTACACATGAATTTTTAGAGCTTTTCCGATATGTTCGGGTACTCGTCCTCAGTTTGACTACATAAAGTTTGAAGTGACACTTTCATGTATAGTATCAATTACTTTGGTGCAAGTGTCCAGTATTTAGCCTTTCGTGAAGATCGTCCACCAGCAGCCCAGTATGAGGCTGCTTATATTAATTAATATAACAGTCCTTGAGAGTCAGTAATCGCAGATAAGCAGAAGTAACAATTAACAACATTTTGACTGCACAGATGCACATCTTTAAAAAAATTTGCTGCGCACTAAAGATATAACGGCGGCAAATCAGAGTGGGAATCACGGGCCTAGGCCGTCCTGAGGCTAGCCACAGAATGAAATTAACTTTCTAAATAAAGTACAGCATTATTCCAGCAATAATCTACCAAGGATATTAATAACAGCCGTACAAAAACAGTGGAATAGGATGTGTGCATAACGGTTATATTAAAGGTCAGTTCAATAACCTATGAGCTTTTTAACTAAAATGTGGCAGACACGCCAAATGAAATGTGTATAGAAAGGAAAAAAATCCTGCTTTCATATTGGCTCAATTCACAAAGTTAATAAAATCTAATCGCACAGAAATCCAAAAAGCACAATTATTAAAGAAGCCAAGGACGTGTGGTGAGGCAGTGGCGGATCACGGGGCAAGGGGGGGGGGGGGGGGCACAGAATTTCGACTGAACTTTTTTGTGCTATTCATTGCCAGTAACAATCACAGAGAATTATTACATGAAAACTAGCAATGCATATTTCAAAATTCTTTCTAGTATAACTTTCGCCCTAATGATGAAGCAGTGTGGTTTATGGTTGTAAAATAAACTGTTCATGTTTTTTGGGTTCCTTTATTAGTACTGTAATTTTCAGGTGTGTGACTGACGAGAATTAGAAGAATAGGGAAAAAAGAAAGTAAGGACCCTCTCTTTACTCTTTGTGGTTACGATGACGGCTTTTTGTCGTTTATCTTTGCTGCTGCCACACTAGTTTATTCAGCTTAAGGGAGAATAATCGTAACAAAAAGGCGTTGATGAGATTTTTCCTAACCTTACCACTACCAAACATGTCCCCTAAACTAAGTAAAATCGCCTGGCAGTGGCAAGAATGGAATATATATAAAAAAGTCATCGTATTTGAAAATATTTTAGGATTTTGTCTTGGAGAGAAGATGGGGAACGAGAGACTGACTTGGAGAGTGAATATGAGTGAAATGGGGGAATGGGGTGGAAGGGGGAGAGGGTGGAAACTGAAGATCAGATGGAGGGCTAGGGTGGAGCGGTATGTTTTTTTTTTTTTTTTTTTGATTGTGTCTCCGTTTGTGGGCATAGGCTTCACAGCCTGCTATCAAGGCCCAGTCGTCCTCCTACAATCTACATGTCACCACTTCGGCGCTTAACACCCACCGTCCATATTGAATACATGCTAGGGCTGTCTCATACAGGACTGGTGTATTGGTATTAGCGGGGTCATTTTTACGACATGTCGCCGGGTCTCCTGGTAGATCAGTAAAGCCTGATTTAATGAAATTCAAATTCTTAAACTGTTCCCTGCACCAGCGAGGATTCGAACCTGGGTCCCTCGGAACTGCAAGCCAACTCTCTACCGATCGAGCTACGTGAGGATAGGGGGTGTGAATTAAAGGTCAGTCAGATGGTAGAGAACAGAGTGACACCAAACAGATTCGTTTATAACCACTCCTTAACGGATTAAAGCGTGTGTCGTTACAGGCAGACGGATAGATAGATAGTCATCGTAGTGAATGAGTTAATAAACGGTGGATCAGGCCCCGTTAAGAGGGATCAGTGCGGTGGTTGCAGTGAGGTGGCGCGGCCCTGCACGTCACCAACATGACAGCGGCTGGCAAAATATCATGCTTCAAATCCTGCCCACCCGTCCGGCACACTAGCACCGGCTGTACAGTCAGGGACTAAAGTTCACCTACATTCAAAATGCTACTACCCCATATCTATGGCATGTAATATTCCATTGCGTTTACGTCACACTGTGTCTCCTCCACTCAAGGGACATGTATATTTCCACTGCACCCACTCTACTCTTAGGGTACTTAACATTGCACTGCGTCTGCTCCACACTTAGGGCATGTACTGGTCTCCAACGCCTACTGCACACTAAGGGCATGTTCGTCACTTTCTTCACTGACGCAACGTATTTAGGAAAATCATGTACGGGCAGAGAAACATACCAAACCTTTCTCAGTTCTGGAATATTAGACAGTAGAGGAAAGTGGTAAACAGAAGAGGTGAAATATTAGGCGAACTTGTGTCCCCGACTGTACACCAGCTCGCCGGGGAGAATATAAAGTGAGGCTGATTCAAGCAAAACGGCCGATTAAAGCGTGCCATTATTTTGGACAGTTTTGCCCCCCAGTAACTTCCGTTTAACGAGGCCTCAGCAACTATATTTGGCAGCGCTGCCGAAAACAGAAAAGTAAAATGAAAAGTTTTAAAAGTAATAAAAACAAATGGAATTGTTTCGCATTTTATCAATAAAACATGCAATTTAAACGTATATATCCCACATAACAATAGGTGTATGATACTGAATAATCCTATGAGAATTCTAAATAACGTGGATACATTTGATAGCGACAAGTAAAAATATTGTCATCGTAAGTGTTAATTTGGCCGGGAATTTACGGTGACATGGAGTCGATAAATATCCATTAACATGTAGATGCGGAAGAAAAGGAGAAGTTTTGCCGCTGAGAATAATTGCTCTTCCCTCAAGTACCAGCAAAAAGCCGAGTTTTGTGTGTGGCTGCCGGTGAATTATATTGGCAGTAATGGCGGTGAGTTGTCTCCTTTACGGCCAGAGTCCATTCCCGATTTTTTTTCTTATTTCTGTGAGGAAGGGTCGGTATTACGTATTGGGACTTATCGGGCATTTCGTCGCTGAGCCTCGAGTCCGTTATTGGCTCGACAAATATGCTGGGAAGACTGAAAGGACACGGTGCTGGAAGGATAGAGCTGAAGAGACTGGATTTACAGGAAAACATGGATGGATTGTAAAGCTGGAGACAGTGGAAGTGTACGAGAACAAAACTGGATTCCAGAACTGTCGAGGTTGGAATGATAGGAAAATATTAGGACTACAGAACTAGCGAGAGAGGAATTATGGGAGGTATAGAATGACCTAGAAAGTTGGGAATTTGGGGTTGCTAGAAAAATGCAGATCATTGACATCTGGAAAAGATGGCAACACGGGAAAACAGAGCCTGCGAGAAAGAAATTATGGGAGAACAAGAACAGACTGGGAAGATACAAATTACAGACAAGAGAATGAATGTGTGCCTGGAAAGATAGGACAGTGGAAGGGCGCTGAATTGTGGAGGAGTAGAGCGGACGGAAGAGGTGAGAACTATCAGTAGCTGTAAAGAAAGGAATTGATATTAACTACAAATAGACTGAACGGAGGCGGGAAAGGTGGGAATTATGAGTAAGTAGAAGAATCAATGTATATAACACATGGGATGACTGAAAGGATGGGTATATAACTAGATCGCTGGAACAGTTGGAGATGGAATTATGGAAGAACTAGTCAGAACTTGAGAGATGAGAATTTTCGGTATCTGAAAACAATGGAATTATTAGGAGCTTTATCGATGAAATCAAATAATAGGAAAAAGGAAATAAGTGAGTTACTCGTATGTTGGAAAGCTGGGAGATGTTGCTTACTGGAAGGATGAGATGCATTGATATTGCTCTTTAGTGTTTGTCATTATAACGCCGGCCTATTTCATGCAGCTTAGTAGAATATCTACGGTTAAGAGAGGCAGCTCAACTTCTTACGCGCTGTATCCTCGTCTTGCGTGATGTGAATAAAGTCGTCGAACAGTAGAGCGAAGAAAGTAAAAGAAAACAAATTGTACTGAACCTGTTAACATTTTCGATTACCATATTATTTATCATATTCTTGCTGACATCACCCATTTCTATTCAGCTTATTGAGGACCTCTCCTAGTGACGGGATTAATATCTATTCTGTCATGCAGTCCTTTCTCGCTCACCAGGATAGCAGGAATGGATATCGCTGACACTGATAGCAATAGCGGCCAGTTGCTATCCCCTGAACTGTATTATGTGAGCAATAAACCCGTCACTCCTCGAATGTAGGCAAATCCCTTATGGACAACATGCGATATGAGTGCTTTAAGCCACTGCACCACCAAACTACCATTCTTTTTTAATGGTTACCACCCAGTGCAGTAAACGATTTCCTAGGCTACCAGAACCCAGTTAGTTTTTCATTTAGAGTGAATAAACATTAAGTAATTGGACTGTGGACGGCCCATTCCCACCACCACCACAATCATTGTATTCTAAAGGATATTCTAATATTTCCCGTACAAGATTATATAAGAATTCGCCTACAGACACAGGAAACAAAAGCTTGAAATTATACACTTTCCCGTTACTGGACTTTCATATACTTTCACCCTTTCAGTCCGATGATCACTTTTTATATTTCATTCTTGCTACCCTTGGTCGATTTTATTTAACTTAGAAATGCCCTTTCGTCGGGCAGCGGTTGATGAATGCGTCTCCCATCCTTCAGCTCTAAAAGTATCTCATAAGCCAAGGAAAATCGTCTTGGGGTATCAATAGCAACTTATTCTGCATGAAAGGACTTGCAGGTCGTAGAATCCTCCCTCTTCGGATTCTCACCCTATAGTGGTTATCTGCCTAAACGATCACTGTGCAGATGACAGGCGCACAATATATATCTGTTCTGACTAACAAGTCTTCTGGTTGAACTGATTAACGTATCGTAGTTGTTATTCCTGGCTTGCGTTGTTGACAACACGCCACACCCTCCCTTGATAATTGACGACCAGTCCAAACGCCCACACTGAACTCAAACTTGACACAATTATGAACCGAGTCTAAGCTTCTTAAATTGACAGGATAACAACACAGCCGCACTCAGGTTCAGGTCACCAAAAGGAATGTGCTGGGTCAATACAGCCATTGACACAAAAACGACAACCAGTATTTAAACCAGTCATCCGTTGTCCGAAATTAGGCAAGTTCGATCCCAGGCTGGAGCAAGGAACAGTTGAATGAAGTGAATTTCGATAAAACAGACTTTACTTTCTTCTCCATGACATGTCAAACACCCCCTCTAGTACCTTCACTCTTGCCCTTACTAAGACAGCTCTAACATTTACTTAATATGGACAGTGGGTACTAGCAACGAAGTGGTGACATAGGAAAGTGTATCAAGGAGGAAACGAACTACTAAGTCTATATCCAAAATCGGACACATAATATTAAAGAACCTCGAAGCTCGCGGATAAGAACTTTATAATAGTTGTTGGACTCCGTTTCGTTAACAGTTTTCCTCAAAACTCGCAAAATGACAGTAGGTGTTACGATCTGATCTGTACGTGTGTGTGTGTGTATGTGTGTGTTAAAACTACTACAGCTTGTTTTATCCGATTTTAACCAAGCTCGGTGAAGGGGCTAGAGGTTTCCATTGAAGTAAACTTATTGTCTTTTAAAACAATGTATCAAATTCAAGGTAACAAGGCAAGATCAACTTCAACAGTCTTTATGCGATTTAGCCCCAAACTGTGGAGGGGTTGAGAAAAAGGCAAGAATAAAACAATTATATATCAAAGGTCAAGGCAGAGGCAAAGGTCAAATGACAAGGTCACAGTTCAAAGTCAACTTAAACAGTTTTGATCTGATGAGAACCAAACTGGTGGAAGGGCTAAGGGTAAGGAAGGAATGAAGCTATTCAATTTTGAGAATAGTCAGTCAAAAATCAAGGTCAAAAACAGGTCCAACTTCGATCTGTATGTCTGTGTGACGAAAAGAACTAAAACAGTTTTTATTTGATTAGGAGTAAAGTTGGTAGATTAGCCCAAGATCACTGAAGAAGTTGACCCATTGTTTTTTAGAACAATGGAAAAGTTGGTAGATTAGCCCAGGATCACTGAAGAAGTTGACCCATTGTTTTTTAGAACAATGGAGCAAAGATCAAGGTCGCAAGGCAAGGTCAAATTAAATAAATTTTATCCCATGCAAAGTAAATTATTGGGAAGAGTTTAGGTTAAAAGAAACATAAAGAGATTTGATATTGAGAACAAGCAGACGAAGTTCAAGATCAAAGGAAAGGTCAAAGGAAAAGATAAAAGGTCAGTGTCACAGGGCAGAGTCACTCCAAACAGTTTTGATGTGATATGAACTCAACCTATTGGAAAGGTGAAGGGTTACTGGGTCGGCAAGAAGGAAGCATTTCAGTTTTGAAAGAAATCTGAAAAGGTCAGTGTCATAGATGCAATTGAAATAATTTGTCCTTTGCCCAGTTGGTGGTCATGGGTGTTGCACTCTCTGACTGCTCCTTCTGGTTTACTTTGTTCTTACTGCATTCCAACGATCTTATTCATATCAGGGAGACTTTTCAAGTTTTGGGTAAATACCACAATTCATTAACATCTTGCATACGATACCCCCTAAGGCATCACAAAAATCGTCTGTAGGTAGCTGGAAAAAATATACTGAAGATCCTGAGAGTTGATGGGTCAACGGATACACTCACGTTTGGTGTAGCCATCCTGCAAGTTAGGTAATATCATCATTATGAGATGTTTTCGTTAGCCGCGTGTCTGGTGCTGTCAGATGGCAAATTAGGTAACATTGTCGCTAAGATATTTCTTCCACAGCAACGTCCCTAAGATGATTCTTGCTACCACTAATTGAGTTTATTCGGGCTATGATAGGCTTTTCGAAACAGAGGAATCAGCTATGGCCTTCTTTAACCAGCTGACTACAAAAGAATAATAAAAAAAACAACTAGAGTCCAGTAAAATTATCCAAGGAAGTTTTGATAAAGAAAAGCTTCCCACAATCCACAATTCACAAGGCCTACGGTAGAAGACGAGTGCTAAAAAAAAAATCCCAGGAGAAAGTTGAAGGTATGTACCATACGCATATATAATTATAATATTCTAGGACTAATAGCTGATTTTTGGCAAATATTTTTAAAAAGTCAGTCGGAGCGCACACGGAAAACCTCTGACAACCCCGCGGTGTAGGGGTTAAAGGAGTCAAGGGATGTGATCGACATGGGTACCTATACATCCTACTGGTTGGTTTGGATAGTGGGCGGAGCATAGGGGAGTGGCGTCAACAGAGTCAACACATTCCATTGGCTAAGAACCAGGCAGGAAGACTGTGCAGAAAACTTACTGTTGAACTGAGACAGATTAGCCGACCCTTACCTGTGCTGAAACTAACCCTATCGAGCTGACGCTGACAAGCGGACTCTAAATATTCCTACAGGTCATCCCAACCCTAGTACTTCTCTGTCAAACACACATCACTAGATGGGTGGGTGGGCATCAGTATGTGCATACAGTGGTTTACTGCAATTTAATCAGTCTAAATCCGGATACGAGTTTGTGTTGCTACTGTCCCAAAAATGATGGATTCAGTCATGCACTCAAATGCTTCATACTCTTCTGAAGGTTCATCTTACATTTCACAGTTACGTACTTAGAACTGAAATATTGACCAAGACAGTAATTTTGATAGATACGTGTTGCAGTCTGGGGATACTCTTGAAACGGACATTGAATATCTGCCTTTATAACCACTGTGTAGATGATAAGCATTAATTCAAGAATAATATACTTCCCCAACTACTATGTAGGCCTATATATACATGGCGAGACAATGGGTTTCTTTTTTTACGTAACTAAGAGATTTCGTTAACTATATTTGCGTTACATGTATATTAACAAAAAACACACTCTGAACAATACTGTATACTGGATAAGTGTATCCACTATCGTGAGGATAGAGTATATGAGAGTACCTTATCTGCTTAGTTATATGGTCACATTTCACTGGCTCATGTTATCTCGGAACTGCCATCCAGGCGACTCGCAGTATGGTTCCTAATAAGTCTGTATATCGCACGGCCCTCGCTTCACCAAAATGATATTTTTAGTGTTGTCCCCCTCCTTTCCAACGAATTTAATACGGTTATGGGATATTTTTCGAGCTAACAGTATTCGATATAGCTTTGGTCAGTTTCTTCAGAAGAATAGCAGAATAAAAGTGATAAATAAAATAGTCTGACAGCAAGGCGACTTAAATGGATTATGCATCATCCTTGTGCGGGGGTTTATGGAATGACTTGGTAGGGTTCCTTTCTGCCGAATAAAATCGTCAGGCGTTAACCAGAACAAACTGCTTAAATTCTATTAGATGGTAGGGATACAGAGACACCTTAACCCTCTGACTGCGTAACACCTCTCTCCTTAATAAAATCGTCTGCATCTGGAATGAATGTCTGTCTGAAAAAGTAGTGGCAGTGTTAAAGTAAATGTAAAAGTAAATGTAAGATAAAGTAACATACCAGTATTATAAACCTAAATAATTAAACCACAAAATCAATAATTAAACTGAAAATAATGTTCATATAAATTGTGCAAGGTTAGCTTCTGAGGCCATGTTGAGAAAGTTGGAACAGCTTCTTCGTCAGAATATTAATTTAATGCACTAACTTCCATCTGCCACTGAAAATGGCTACAGGCAGCTTATTCTGTGTGGCCCAACAATCCTCTCACCAGCCAGCAGACTGTAACACACACCATTATTTTTACACCACTTGCACATTTCAGGACCTTATTATATGTGGCAAAAGAGGATTCGTACCACATTTCTTTATCTATTATTTTCGACAATATACCTTAACATTCTCTGACATGTTATTATGTCATTTTAATGTCCACGTAGTATCAGCAACATGAAAGAGAATACTGAAGAGTAATGTGGAACATAAATTGTCAAAACATCTGCAGAGCTATTTAGAACGCAACTCTAATACCAACTGCCTATAGCCAGAAACTTTAAAGATATTCTATTCAGGACTGATGTGATAATATTAGTGCTGTAATTTTATCATAAGGCGGTGAAACTTCCAAAAGAAAGCCTTGTAGAGAAATTAAAACTCTCCATAAACTTCTGTGCAATACCCAGAATGGAGACCACCGTCCTGCAATTAGCAATAATTCATTCCTTTAACCATTTGATCTCCTCGTACACGGACCCGCTTTAAGTCCTTTCTATCACTTGTCGAATCCTCTGCATCATAAAAAGACGGACAAGAGTTTGGAGGTTCAGCCATTCAGTCACGTGACATGTTTCACTGATCTATTCTTACTACATCAAAACAAACTGATCCAGTTTTAGGGAGGCATCTTTTAGTGAAGGGGGGACCCACTCCTATTCGAAAAGATGAACAGAGATGCCTGAAGATAGCAACAATAAAGTGAAAATACGTCGTTGTTGTAATAAAGATTTCATAGTAAAAACGGCGACATCCAAACCCATATCACCAACTTCGAAGTGAAGGGAATTAGACTATACTACGCTAGGTAAAAACATTATTTTTAGGGGAGGTGATAAGCCCACATCCGTGGTAGGAATCCCGTGCGTCTCGAGATTTGCTTGCCATAAGGCTTTTACTCTTCAGTTGGAAGGCTTTTTTAATATTTTATTTTTACCGTCTTAACTACTTTTATTTTATTTAGGCTAGATTATTCAGTAACGCAGTGGTAGCAAGAAACAAAAACAAAAAATCGTCTTTCGCGGAAGGTGTTATCCATTTCAATACCACGACTTTTTGCTTTTATTTTACTGCAACCAAATTTGTTTTCAGTTTAGTGGGGAGTCTCAAACCGTAGAGGTGAAATACAATCATCATTAAAATTTTCACTACGAGAGGTCTTCTTCTTAAGTTGAATAAAACTGTCTAGCAACAGTATTAATAAGTAAATAAAATCTACCATCACAATGAAAGGGGGTTAACCCGGCTTCCTTTCCCAGACCATTAAGAGCACAAGGCGTCTCGTATCGCGTAAATTATGAGAACCACAGTCTTGCACTTGACAAACTTACCCAGACACTGAGAGGAAAAATGAGTACAAGTGGCGAGTGCACTGGAGGTTGCAATGTCTCCTGGGAGCTGTGGCCGAGCTGACTAATGACACAATATATTTAGCTCGCGGTGATGAATTTCCGGGAACGACCACTGGTGAGCAAACCCCAGAGTTTATAAGAAGGCATACCATTTGTGTCTGTCAATTACACAAGAGCCAGTACGAAAGAGAATGAGATTTATTAGGTCCCAGTCTTCTAGAATACAACTTGCAACAACCGATAGTATACCTAGGTCCCCAATTATATTGCTGGGTGAGCAAGAGCAAAAAGAAACGGAGTCCGTCAGTCCGGTACCGGTCCAAATATCAGGTGTTCCTCTAGCTGCGAGGTGAACCTGTTAACCAATGCAGGACTGGCTTATTTCGAAAGTCTGTTGTTCATCGTGTTTATGTTTAGGTCATACTGAAGACACAATATAAGTTAAATCTGCTTACGTCTAAGTCTCTGTGGGGTCTATTTACACTTCTGTGCAATCACACTTGTCTGTGCTGTGATAATATTCTTGTTGATGTGATTATTTCGATTTCGGCCTTCATTTTTGCTGCAAACCGCACTTTTGGGAGCTTTCAAACCTACTGTAACCTAACCAAACTACAGCTATTCCAACATAACCTGATTTAGTCTACCCTAACCGAAGCTACCATCTAGATCCTGTAGCTCCTTAGTAATATTTTAACGGAAATGTCACTATTGTAAATATTAATTATTAGATTTCTTAAAGGATAAATATTACTAAAGTGTGTGAAATATCGAATAGTAAAAGAAATACTCATATTTCATGACTGTACGAAGGCACAGCTTAGCTGCTCAACTGACAATGAAAGCACTCAGAATGTCGTGAGGCTTGCTGCCAAGTCGCAAGAAATTTTCGGAGGGGGACAGTGGAAAAATTATATGATGAGGAAGTGAACTTCATGTTAAGGAAAAAATGCATGTGGTTCAATGGAGATAAAACGTATCTGACTGACACTGAGAACAGAGAAAGAGAAATTAAATCTCCTTACCCCAGTCATCGTCCTCTGAAGTGGAGTTGGCGGTGGTTGGGGTGAGTGTAGTGGTGGAGAAGGCGGTGGTGGTGAGAGGAAGGAGGGACAGGAAGAGAAATGCCTCCCACAGTCTCCCTTTTTCTCCTCCTCTCCTCAGCCTTACTTTTTTCTCCGTCACTCTGACAGTCAACTTCATGATGGACTCAGGTAAGTGGCCGTGGTGTGTTTTAGGTAAGCTACTTCGACCCCTTTAGTGAGTTTTAGTGGCACTCTTCTGATGATAGCAACCGTCTCTATAGCTTCATGGAAGTAATTTTCATTTCACTGTAACTTGTGGCTTCTGTTGTCGCGTGTTATGGCGCAGTAATCTGACAACTGTTAATGGGAAAGATTTCTGTTTGTGCGTTTGAAATGTTGATATAATCATTTTCGCTCTACACTCTATGTTAACTGTATCAGTTTACTTAAAGAGATATATTTCATGAAACTGGAAATTCAGATCAGCTAGCGTAAAAAACACTCACTACGTATGTTTTCCGTATAAAATATATATAATATTTTCAGCAACTGCATATCAGTTGTTCGATTATTATGCTAAATCTCACTGCAGTTTGAACATTGCGTTATGTTCGTTATTGTACATTTATCGTCATCATTTCCACAACACAAAATATTAATAATGAGAATCGGTTATATATATACATATATAATGCATTTGTTTGTGACTTTAAGCGTGAGTTATTAAAGTCAGCAATTCAAAGTTATAATATTGTTGTTTTAGTTTAGTCTTATCTCAGCGTCCCTCAGAGGCGACACAGACACAGGCATCACTGTCTCTTTGCACAGTTCTGTAAGTATGTTGAGCGCAAATATTACTCCCACTTTCTCCCTCATTCGCAAAACAAGGGAAGCGGTGTTATGCCTCGCCTCGGGAAATATCTTCACTTTTCCCTCATTCAGGATGAAATGTTGACTCGGCAGTAGCAAAAACATGGTGCGCCCACACACTAGGTTTATTCTGGATAAATTTTTATAGAGTATGTAATATAACTATATTACCTGCAGTCTGGTTATTTCAGTACACCATATCGCTCACTTCACTGTCACCTTGTCATATTTACACGGCCAGAGATCTGGTTGAACATTCTCATGTTCCATCATCCCTTCGTTTCCATTCCCACCTCGGGCCATTTGCACCGCCTCTCATCCCTCACCCTGACGCCTTGACGCCCCTCCTGTCTTTCCTATCAGACGTCAAACAGCCTCAAGGCCAGAGCCATGGGGAAGAGGGATTGAAGAAAGGGGAGGTGACGGGATTCACACACCACCTCCCTTTCTGAGTTTATGTGGCCGGGCAGGGACTGGGTGCGATTTTACGTGGCCATGTTTTTTGCACTTTTTCAGTGTGCCTAATTGTTAAACAATTCTTAACTGTGGACGATTTTCTAAGGAATTTTTCATTGTTCCTAAGTTATGTTTTCAGACCACAGGTATTTTTTTAAACAAATATTCTACACTTCTTTCGTGTAAAACAGTATGGTACACGGACAATGGGTTCAGAATGACCAACACCAGCGAATGAACAAAGTTTTACTTCTAACATTCATTTGAAAAGCTCTCTCCACCTCGAGAGGCGTTTTTTTTCCTTTTTTACCGAATGAACCCATATTTCGAAGCAATTTTTTAATGTGCCCAAGTTTTGAGGCAAATTTTAATGTGTTCTGAAGCAGTTTGTCAATGTTCGGAAATTTCAATGCAGTTTTAAATTTCTTAACGTTTCAAAGCACTTTTTTTTTCTTTTTTTTAATACTACTGAAGCTTCCGTCATTTGTTATGCAACAATTACTTCTGAACCCCCTCTCCAATTAGGAAAGAATATGTTGTACAAAAGAAAGAGCGATCAAATAATAATGACAACAGTGTATGATTCGGTGTACCAACAAGACACTGCTACCTACCCATCTCAGGCACTCATATGATGGCCGTCTGCTAATTTTTTTTCAATGAATTTCAGCACTCGTTTGGTATTCATGAAGGTCTGTCCTGTTGAAGTAGAGATTACTTGCATTTATTTTCAGCTTATTCGGGTTAAAAGTGCATTCCCGTTAGTAATATCTTTACTTTGGTTAATCAAGTGTGTTTGTGGTGATACTGATTTGCTTCTATGGATTCTGATTACTTTCAGTTAGTCTTGAGTTTACTGATGAAAATTCTGAGTCTAGCTGGCAAAATCTGTATCTAATCTGAATTTATTTGTGCACACTCCATGGAGTATTTGTTACTGGCCACCCCCTCTGGGATAAACTATATATAAGGACAGACGATCCAGTGAAGTCCAACAACAGCGATCAAAACGTCTGGTTACAGATAAACTGAAAGATGTCCCAGGGATGTCCAGCGAAGGGGTCTATATAACGTGCAGGGCATCAGGGGTGGTGGTAGTGGTGGGGAGCGGCATCCCTCCCTCTCCAGACTCGCTTGTCCTGCAAGAGACAAATGAGGCATTCAGAGCTGATGGAAGGAGATGAAATGTTCGGGTGGGGGTGACAATGTCGAGATTCATGGCTGCATGAATAAAATAAAATATTCTTTTTTGTCTGTCTGAAAAATTTGAGTATCAGTTTTGTGTACATAACCAATTGGACATAGACTACAGCTACACAGAACTGCATCCTAATGGAAAAGTTATTTATTTGGAAAGTATGCAGTCCTCTTCAGGTAAATGGCCTTCCCATTTGTGGGTACAATTCTTCTGTCTTATAATGTTTCGGAATCATTATAAGACTAATGTTATTTTCAGTTTGGCGCGTAATGTACAGCTGAGGACACTAATATTGTTCCACTCTTTATGAATTTTTCCATAACAGGCATTACATGTCAGTTAACGTACATATGTTAAGCACTGAGAAAAATTCACGCAACTGAATTCTTTTGTTTAATAAAGAATGAGCAGTAGCTTATCTGTCATAAGCACAGTGTTATTAATATTCATCTATTCGTTTATTCATTGCCGGATTTCTTAATTTTAAAATATAATGAAAACAAACATTTATAAATGACGTAATATGGCCTTAAAATGATCAGGGAAGCTAAAATATGTTTGTGCTTAACACCAGGTGAACGCCACTGGCCAGCTGGCACCTCTACTTTGGTAACTTTGGTCATGAAACTTAGCAGTGATTATCGCCCAATTTTATCACTGATCTCGGATGCCCCTCATTAAGGAGTAAAAGATAATGATAAATGAGATTCAGGAAAAACATCCACTAAATTCCCTTCACTTTAACTTGGTCTTAACCCTGGAATACAATCGATATTTTTTTGTACGCCACCACATTCGTGGTCACTATTGTGTACCAATAAAAAAAATACCTGGAGTTGTTTTTATTAAATTTAAAAGGTATGAACATAAAAAGAACTCTTAACACTACAGTCTGACAGAAGAAAAAAAATAGTGTAATCCTCCAGGGGTAACTAAAGAAAATTTTTTAAAAATATAGTAAAGACTACAGGCACGAGTAAAATGAATGGATCCCGATGTCCGCTCATCACTGGGTAGTGAGGAAGTGTGGAGCTCAGCAGGCCAACTCCCAGTCTCCTAGCAGAAAAACATCGATTTTGTCCATGTACTAAATGTCTAGTACGTTAACACATTCATGGACACTTTTATAGCCCACACCTGTGATATATGAAAAACCTAGCCAAGGAGCGCACACCAACTACATCGCCCGACGCAGCGCATCATTTTAGGAAGCTACTGAGAACAATACCCGCCTGGGCCACATAGGAAGCAAGAGCCATGTGGCCAAAGTTTGCGTGGGTCACAATAGTGTCCTCGAATGCGTTCCAGGGTTTGCCATTTCTCCATTTCGGGCGCTGAACTTTAACAAAATACTGACACACGGAAATCACGCTAGTCATGAAGAAGCGCCACCAAAATGTAGTCAGAATAATCTCCTGTTCTGCCATTGAATTATGAGAAATAAGCTGTAAAATGACGACAAATATATAAGAAGTCAAGTGGAATAACCAAAATAGTGTGTATTTATGACTCGTATATTTTAATATATATCTAGTTTATCTGCCATGTACAGCAACGAATTCAGCGTCACTGCCAATGCATTATGATAAGCGTTATTTAAATATACGATCTTTGGTGATAATATCTTCATTGATTATAATGTAATTTTTGCTTTAATCTTCTTACGACTTTATTCAGCTTACGAACGGACACTCATATTGCAGGGAAGAACATAATATCTTCGCTTTAATACTTTGACGTTTCACAGACTTCTTACCTCTGGGACATATTTCGTAGATTAACAAAAACCTCCTGCGCTAAAATCATTAAAATGATGGTGAGTATACCATACTACACAAGCACGACTGTACAAACGTCCCTCAGACAGGAAAGTTTCTGCCAGTAGTCCATCGGGGCCACATTTACGTGAGCGTGAGTTTGTAACTTCTGCTACTAACCATTTCGTTTTTATGGACACGCCTAATTATTATATGTTGCCTAGCACTAGGCACCTTTGTTCAGGTGAGAATGATCCAAGTATGGTAGTCAGAGTTAAACGTCGCCTCAGTAAAGCCTGACTGCTATGGGCACACCTTGGCAATCCGCCTTATCATCTTGTCTCTTTCCAGACGCCTTAATCTCGCAAGCGGTGGCCACAAACAAATCGTTTCCATGTCGCCCTGTACCTCGCCATTTCACTGCCCTGCTCCCAACTCACACCCTTCTCTCACATATACCTCTCCTATCCATCCCTCCATCTCATCCTTAGGCTCCTCCTCCCTCTTCCCCCGTCCACCTCACTCACATACCCTCTCCTCGTCAGTCTCTCGCTCTTCATCCTCTCTATATGGCCGAACCAGATCAATGTGTTTCTCCTAACACTTTCTATCACATCCACATCCACACCACAACGCTCCTTCAATTCTTCATTTGTTAGTTTATCTCTCCATGTGACTTCTCATGCTCCTCTCAGATAACTCATATCCATTGCTCTCATTCTTGACTTGTGTCCCTCCAACAAGGGCCAAGCTTCACTTCCATATAATACTGTCATTCAGCGACTTTCTTACTTCCATACTCACTTCCCTGTTCCTTTTCACTGCTTTCAAAGATCCAGAAGCACTTCACCCTCTAAACTTCCATCCTTACTCATCACATTACCCAAGCACTTCAGCGCACTCGGATTTTCTATTTCCTCCTCGTCCAACGTCACTGTACATTCAGTGACTTCATTTCTCTTTCCTACATTCACCTTTAGATTCCATTTCTTACACACATTCCCAAATTCATTCACCAAGCCTTGCAGCTCCCCTTCGCCTTCACTTAACACAGTATCATCTGCAATCATCAGTACAGGGAGTTTCCAAAGACTGCCATCTTTCATCATGGCTGTTCCAACATCCACTGCCCTACCTTGTATCTCATTTATAACCCCATCCATATACAGATTGAACAACCATGGAGACATGACACATCCCCGTTTCAATCCAACCTTCAAGTAGAAAAATTAACTCAGTTCACTGTCCACACGCACTGCAGCCTTAGTACCCTCATACATATTCTTCATGGCATTCAGCAACTTCCCATTTACTCCATATATTCTTAATACTTTCCACATTCCTTGTCTATCCACCCTGTCATATGCATTCTCCAAATTCGTGAAGGCCGCATGCAACTTCTTTTCCTTCTCTAGAAACTTTTCCACTAAAGACCTAGGAATGAATATCTGATCTACACAACCTCTTCCCTTCCTAAAGCCTCCCTGTTCTTCTCCAGCTAATTCCTCTGTTATTTCCCAAACTCTGTCAAGACATATGCTGCTATGATTACCACACACTTATCATTAACAATCTTAATCTTAAAGCCCAAGAATATTTTTTATATAGCTCCCACCAGACGATTTTAATCGAACTGCATGAGAAGTCTTATAGTAAATGGATTAGAAACAAACTTCATGAACACCGTTGCTGCAAACTGTACATATATTTTTCTGTACAGCAGGTAGCAATTTCAAAGCAAAAAATACCTCATAGACAGAAGCGATTAATAGTCAAATGGTTAAGAGAACCAGGAATTGCAACACACACACACACACGCACACACACACACACACACACACAATCATCATCATCATCATCATCATCATCATCATCATCATCCTTAGCCTATTTTCAATATTATATGGGGCAAGAAAGGTGCGGAAACTGGACTGATAAAACAAACATCCTCAAATCCCATCTTTCCTGTCTCAGTACTGTTCATCATACTTTCTTTAAAAATTGGTGCATTATTCGACTAAATTTTTCTCAGTTTGAAAAAGAAAACACACACACACACACACACACACACACACACACACACACACACACACACACACACACACACACACACACACACACATGCCTAAATAGTTTCCAGTGTTATATGAGCTCCAAATTAGTTTGGAAAAATAACACTTGAAAATATAACACAACAGATTGGCACACAAAATCACAATTATTCGACATGGAAGTGCTATATGTGAAGCTCGGCCCGATAAGCTCCAAATTTTGTGGGAAATAAATGAAATAAAAAATGAAAGTAGGAGACGTGGATCGATACGGTAAGGAATACAGAGATTAACAAAATATGCGGACAAGACAGAAAAGTGGTTTTTGTCCATCCAGTACGGTCACACAACAAAAATGGATGTTAATGGGAAGGTGAAAGAAGAATGTGAATAATCCTGAAGACTATGAATTGGAAAACAGGAGGAAACGTAGATGATGATGCTAAATGAGGGGCAGCACGATAGAATGGGTTCACAGACCACCCGCCGGTAAATGTGCCTTTGTTGGATAACACTATATTCACCCATACTCTATCATGTAGCCTTAGATGAGAACATCTTACACCACTGGATGTATGGTTTAAAGTCCTTCAAAAAAAAAAGTACTGTACATTGTCCTTATGCCCAGCTGCTCGCCAATCGCCCAGGCCTGGTCACGCAACGTGCACCCAGCTGTGGTGGTGGTATTGGGGCGGAAGAGCGAGTCTTGGCTGGCTGTGTGTGCCAGTGTGTGCACGTGTTGGCTGCAGCCAACGAGAACGTAGACAGGCCACGAGCCTTGCTTACTGATTGGCTGGCGGTAGGTGGAGTGTGTTTGGTGGGAGTTTTTGCCATGCAATTTGTTAGTCCCTACCATTGTGCTCTGTTCATAGCATGCAGAAAAGAATCCTCGGTGTTTTACAGCCATCTTTTGCAACTTATATGGAGTTCCTGCCCTGTGACCATATGTTTGGCATAAATGAAAAGCATGTCGGTTCTGCTACGTACATCTCTATCTCCAAGGTGTACAGTACATCTATGTTATAGCTTCCTCCATTAAATGGCAGTTCCCTGTTGTGGCCATGAAATGGGAGGACTTTTTAGGCGTCAAAGCAGTGATGAACCACATCACAAAACACCGGGCAGTTTGCCTCTCCCAGGCCTTCTAGCTGGTGGCTGACATCACCTATCAGGAGGGGTTTTATATCAAGAATGACTACAACCTTGGCCTTGATGACACTCCAGCCAACATCACCAAGGTGCGAGTGATGAAGGGAAGGGCGAAGTATGCACGGGAGAGGTTTGACTTGTCCAACATGGCACCGATGCCTAAGTACCCCACTGAGTGCTTTGTGACACCTCAAAAGTGCAACAACCTCAGAAGTCTCCTCAGCTTCTTTGAATCAGAAGCCTAACTGTGGCTCATCAATCTCCTTGACCATTAGGAGGAGCTGAGGCAGTCACCAAGGAGGCATCAACATGCTGGTGAGGAGTCAGAGCCTGAACATAACCCTGACAATGACACACTGGACTACGTGCCAGCTGTTTGTCACAATTGTGTCATCAGGCACTAGTGTCAAGCCTGCCTCCTTCGTTAACAACTATGGCCTGACAATGGACAACGGCTTTTGGATTACCTCTACTGAGACCTTCAGATACTAATCTCTGGTGTTTGATGAGTGTGCTAAGATATTTTTTTCCCATCATTAATTTGATTAATAATAATAATAATAATATTTTGTAATACTTTTCTGCTGTTGCATTATTCATCTTTGCTGATAACAAAAGCAGTGCATACATACAGACATAGAGAGGAAGAAACAGATATAGGGAGATTGACAGACAGACAGACAGACAAACAGACAGACATGAGAGAAGAGGGAGTGGAAAGTTGGGAATTGGATTGATTGTGGCTATTTTTTTTAGACCTACCCACACGACCTTTTTGCGGGGCTATAGCTCATTCATATGGTTTAATGGTACTCATCTTCGTTCCAATCAATGTTGTTTTTTTATTTAACTCCTACACGCCAGCTGAAGTGAATAGCCGTCACGATTTTGGGCATGGAGCAATGCCGGTTGACATGCATAACCATCACGATATTGGGCGCGGAGCAATGCCGGTTGATGTGTATAGCTGCAAGCATCTTCCCGCCACCTTTTGAACCCGTGACCATTTTCTATTACAACCATATAGCAGGTAGGTACCCAAGGCACCCTACTGATGTGCGGCTCAGTCTGTACATGCCACAGGTAGTGTGTAGAGTGATGTCGTTCTCATCCTCCTTGCTCGATTCCACTCCCCTACTCGCGGGGCCAATTGCACCATCGACCCCCACGAAAGTTCTACCCTTACCACTGGGGAAAGAGCTCAGTGATTGAGCAGGTGTGTGGGAAATCGTAAATAGTAAACAGGTATGCACAAGAATTTTTTCTTATATATAAGTGATTTGTAAGATATGTTATATCTAGCAAGTGTTATAAGTATTTTATAGTAAGTTTTACAAGTGCAGTTCAATAACTGTTACTGTTTATGGTTGTTTGTGGTAGGTGGGGGCGCTTGTGGTAGGTGGGGGCGCTCACCATCCACTCACTCAATGTAGCGCTGCTCTCAGATGTCTGCCCTTTCCTCTCATCCATCCTTCTTTCCTTCCATCCTCTGCTGTCTTTCCTTCCTTCATTCTTTCCTCATCCTTCTGCTTATGGGTGACTTTACACTCCCTCTTCTGTCTTTTTTTCCTACATTCTTTCTTCGTCCTTCTGCCTGTGGGCGATTCTACACTGAGTGACAAGCCAAATGGTTTCTTGTACTGTACATCAGGAAACCATTTACTATGCTGGGTGGTAACCATATAACCAAATTATGGCGCCTGGTGGTTTAGTGGGTAATTAAGGCGCTCCAATAGGACTGAGCCGGTGAAGGTTTATATCCAAGGGATGGTTGGGATTTTTTGCTCACGTAATGCCACTCAGAGATGAGTGAGGCTGGTCACTCTCATCTTAAATGTCAGGACCAACTTGCCTAGCCCCGGGCTCCTACGCTCCTCATGGGGCAACGCAGGGTTGGATGATGGATGGACAGATGGTGAAACAATGATTGGAAATACCCTGAGTAACCTTACTTACTACATGAAAGAAAACCAGGCGTCCACAGGCGACAAAGAAAATGACCTGGTTAGCCATGGCTACATATTTTCCCCTCATTATTCAGAAAATAATGGCGAATATGTAAGAATAAGCGTATTTGTGACGTGAAATACAAAAAAAATGTAGTTGTTTATAACATTAATAATATTTTCATGAAGCCCCTGATTAGTACAAATTAGTCAATTATAGTACAAGTAATTACCTCATACTCAACCATACTGTGTGAAACAGCCAGAGCATTTACTTCTCAAAGTGCAATTACGCATAATCGTGATGACAAGTGGAAATATTAGTGCCGTGGTAGAGGGAAATTATTATAACTGACGCATTTCTTTTCCCACACTATGCCCCGACTATGAAACGGGCAGAAAACTCTATGGGGAGCCAAATGAACAGGGTGATGAGTCATCCTTACGATGATGAGTAAGGAAAAGTCAAAGACCGAGTGGGAAATTCCGGGTTTCCTCGAAGGAAGGCCAGGCAGCGTTACAATCACCACTCTGGTCAGTGCTGCTAACACTAGCCAGCGAGTCCAAGGTCATTTGCAGTGGCACTCGCTCGGAAACAGCCCGCCAAAACACGGAAAACCAGTCATCCTAAACTTATCCTTACTTATCCACGGGACCACCTGGAGACCTGGGGACACTTTCATTTGAAAGAGGAAGAGATGGTGAGTCTTTTCTTTTTTTAATTTTTCTTTAGTAGCTCTTTTAGTTTGGCAGATATTAGGGTTTGAAGTAAGAGTATTATTGATAAAATCACGGAAATCCCCCATAGTGACGAGTGGGCGACGTTGGAAAACCCCCGGTGTTTATGGGTTAAGCAATCAAGTTTTGCCAGAAAACGGATTGAAAGTTAAGCAAAATAGAAAACTTAAAAAATAAAAAAAATGTTTTATATTAATAATTTCATAGAAGGGCCAAAATATTATAAGAATCATAATCTACTCTCAAAAACCTTTCCCAGAAAAAAAAGAACATACTACCATCAAAATTTAAAAAAGGTTGCAAGAATATTGCTGAACTTTGAACCAGTTTTATGGCGTTTTATGATTTGGCATGAGAATACCTTAAGTCGTGCTACCCTCATATACACCCTGAGAATGTCCACTTATTTTTGGTTGTGGATGGAAGATGCCGACAGACCCATGCCGGTCATTGGATCTAGGACCTTAGTTCTAACTTCATCCTACCTCTTACAAAGTTACATTTTTTTCCTCACCACCTTAATTTTCATTATTTTGAATAAGTTTCACGCATCAACATCAGGTGAAAAAGCTTCAGGGTGAGACTCTATAATGTACATCGAGATATTAATCGCGAAGAACCGAACTTCTATCCTTGTCATACAACACTGATCTTATGAGAGAGGTGCGGACGCCGAAGGTGTGGCTCATGACCGAGACGGTTTCTGTGTATGCAGCTATATATGTATGTATCTGTGTTAACAAAATATCTTATAAATGATCCGTTTTGAATTTAAATTTTCATACACACATTGGGTTAGGGCCTGGAAAGAAGTGACTTGATTTTGTGGTACTGGTCGACCAAAGGTGAAAGTCAAGGGTGAAGGTCAAAGTTGGACACGACGCCTTTTAGCTGTCAGAGCACCCTGTATGCTTTGTCGTTGTTGTTATTGTTATTGTTGTTGTTGTGATATGTGAGCCTGAAAATCTTCCCCCTCCACAGAAGTTGAATAAGAGAAAACCCGAATCTAAACTATTCTCAATCAAGATGCAGAGAGATACTGGATATATGGAGCTTTAAAGGCTGGATGTTGTAGGCAAAGAGAAACGGACTTAGAAACTTTTCCAGCGATAATCAGTTGTATACAATCACATACAGGCACAGAATAGTGGTTGACTGTTGTATTTGACATTAGGACGGAAAATATGCGACACTGTGTTAGAAAACGTGCTGCATGACGTCAGAGGCTAGAAGATTACTATCCTGTACAGCACGGCAGCGAAAGTAATGATAATATGTATAGTACTGCTGCAAAGACGGAATATATATATGGTCCTAGAGAGGAAGGGAACTAATGAGAGGAAAAACTTTAGATTCCATCCTGACTGGAAGAGCTGCTGTTGGCAATACGCCTTCTCTCCAACACCCTTCCACTATCCAGAGTCAGTAGCTAGTTATGGGCAACTAAGATTCTTTGTAAACAATACTGGTTCTAATAAAAACATGGATTATTTTCAGCATGCCAGCAGCTGAGAAACTGGAATCGCATGTTTTCGTTAAAGGAGACAATATATAACAAAGAGTCCAAGGATGTATACAGCAGATGAATGACTAAACTGTAAAAGGGCAGACGTGTCGAAGAGTGTGACGAGTCGGGGGATGGAAGTTTATGAGTGCTATATATAAAACCATGGTTTCTTTTTTCCAGTCAAAAGAGATAGAGAAAAAAGAGGAAATAATACAAAACACAGCCTCAAGGCTAAGTGCTGTAATGACTGCTGTGATGAGCATTGCAAAAAGCGATCGAAAAAATGAAATGAGGGGTAATCAATACATAAGTGGAGCGAGCTAAATGTGCAGCTCTGATCACCGATTATGAAGGGAATAGAGCTGGTGAGATAATAAAACCCTAAAGAACCCCAATGCTACCTACTGTAGAAGAATACAGACCATCTGCAACAGCAGATCACGAAAATTTCCATGGAAATCTTGAAATAAAGGCACAGACAAACGGAACAGAATCCGTCTTAGACTTTTTGTGGTACGTTGTTGTATCGAACAGTGTTCAGCAGCGAAGGCAACACATTGCTAGTACAATACAATAGCAGGGATGACGGGAAAGAGAGAAATGATTTGGCCTAGGGTCTCCCACTTAGTCCCCTCTTTCATCGGCTTTTGCGACAAGAATGTAATGCGCTAGTGGAACTGTTTCTTCTTTATCCCTCTTAAGCGTGCGATGATTAAGCCAACGTGAAAAAAGAAATGGCACTCTGCCTGATATATTTTAACCATTTGATACACGTGATACTTGAGGAAATAGTTAGTTGCTAATAAAATGCCTGCCTCCTATGATATGTGGCATGTCCAAACTACTACATCAAAGAAATGAATTTGCTCAGAGCAACTTCATTTGGCGGCAAACACATACCTGCCAAGGCAGGTATGTGAAACTGCCACAGTCCAATGCCGAGCTCCATAAAGTTTCATGAATTAGCAAACTTATCTGAAAAATTTCACGAACACAATGTAACTCATATACGCAGACAAAGCAATACAAACCTGAGTCCTAGCGTGCCAGCTTTCACAGCGTTTAGTTCGGTCATCTGTGATGTAATTTTCGTACACCGTCTGCCTGGTCCGGCCAAGATACGATGTTGGTTTTCATGAGTACGGCTTCCCCCCCCCCCAATTCTTTCACTTCCTCCTTCACATTCTTCATTTTTGCATCATTCTCCGCTCCCTCACCCTTCTCCCCCTTTCGAATCATAATCATCATCATTATCCAGCCTCTCTTACCATTAGTCTCTAACCCCATCCTCTGCATTGTCATTCTTCTATTGTCATTCTTCTTCTTGTTCTTCTTCGTTTTCTGTTACGTCTCACTTTCCTCCTCCTCCTCCCGCAGTACTTAAGCTCCTTAACTTCATCCTCGTCTATTTCCTGCTTCTCGTTTCCCTCTTCCTCCTCCACCTCGTCTTTTGTCAGCAGTGCCACTAAACCCAGGCAAGTCCAATAGCATCCTCCCTTGACTGCAGAGATCAAACTAAATAGAATATGAGGAGGAACTAAGGCTGTACTGACGATATTGTTTGACTGTCGCTTTCACTCTCTCTCCCAAGAGACAAAAAATAATTTCATCTCGCGGGAAGAAATAGAGAGAGAAAATTAATGCCCGCAAAAACTTGCCCTTCAGAAATGATTGAGGGAAAAAGCGGACATGAGGGTTAATTTAACTGAAGCTGCCAGGACATTCCGAGTCCAATGGTCGGAAGTCGCGTAAAAAAGTAAAGTCTATTTAACGCAGACGTTTCTAGAGCTGGCTGTCGGGGTGGATAGATGACTGGAAGAACTGGCTGACCTCTTTCCCTACGAGAGGTTTTCCCCGAGTAGAATAATATTATCTTGCCGCCACGAGAATGAAATACAAGCGTCTTCGTCCTGATTGGGTCAATCTTTTTTTTTCTTTTTTAACCCATTTGCAGCTGTTCTTCCACTAAATAAACATTAGTCGTTTTGCGGTAGCAAGACTGGAATAAGAAACAGAATAAGATAAACTGCAAAGTTACAAAGATAAGAAGGAAATGAGAGGAGAGTACAGAAAATTGATGATACTTTTTGCCTGGAAAAATATCCTAAACGAAAGGTAAGATTAGAAAAGAACACAATCACTTCAGACGTCAGATTATAGTATCTTATTACCAACTCCCGTAACTGTTTTACTGAAAGGATTGATGGAGGATGTATCTAAGCCCTTCCAGTCGAAATGTCTCTTGTAAGGTATTTAAATTCATAGGAAGACATCAACATTAAAGGGTAAAAATATGTTCTCCAGGCAGACGAGCTAACCACTTTAGCACAAAGACAATTTTCTTATAACATTCTGGTCGTCTCTAAACATTTACATTTAGCTTTGCAAGGGTTTTCCTGACTGGAGGATTGAAATAAAACCCAGATTCTCCCTTTCATCTAAAGATGTGCCCCCTTAGCTGACCAAAATCGTCTGTAGATAATTAGAATTAATTCCATTTTTTTAAAATTGTCACTGCCTTCCAGACACATTAAGAAAAACATCTCGTACTGTAGGGTTAATGAAAGTTGTTTCTAACCTCTCCAGTACAAGTACCTACTCTAAGGTATATAAAAAATCTGGGTAGAAGTATGACTTGATGTAGTCATTTCAGTGAAGGAATTTACCGTTTCAGCTTGAAGAATTCTTGAGCATTTTATTCTAAAGTAATTGAAGACGATCTGATATAAAACAGAAATAATTCACTCTCTTTGATTTCAGAGTATCAAGCCGTTGCTGAGATAATAAAATCGCCTATGGTCGTGTGAATGAAATAAATAGACATCACAGTATTGAAAGGATTTACCAAAAGAAAAGAAAAAACAAGGAACCGCGCAATGAGGAAAATCAGCCACAAGATAGCCCACATCCAGTATATAAGAACTCTGGAGGCTGAGTCTTTCCACACGCGGCCAAGGAAGATCGCACACAGAGCATAAAATAAAACAAATGTCATCATGGGGGATTATATGACAGGGAGAAAAAATTAGTACAATTATACGAGGAGAATAACTGGCTGTTTCACCTTAAACTCGTGTAATTTTCGTCCATTTGTAGCTTATTCACGTAGCACAGTGGCAGAAGAAGATAATATTACAACATTACATTATCTCCAAAGCACTTCTTTTAGCATCTTAATTTTGGATTTGATCTATTCCTACTCAGCACTTAATACGTGGAGATGACAGTTTTAAGGCAAGTTTTACCAAAAAGAGGACAATAAGAAATAGTTTGATTTTAGCCAATTAATAAAAATTGGATCAAGGAGGTTCCCACACTAGGAACTACTGAAAAAAAGCGTCAGTATATCGAGAGGAAATAATCGATAGAAAAAGGCGGGAATAACTAATAAGAAACAGTCTTTGATTTCAGCTACTTTATAAGAGCCCTGTGTGTGTCGAGTCTCTCCAAGCGAGATCAAGTAAAGCCTGCCACACAAAGAGGGCAATGGAGCGGAATACACGTGTGTGTGTGTGTGTGTGTGTGTGTGTGTGTGTGTGT